>PVHY01004228.1:0-50232 GCA_004024945.1 Uropsilus gracilis
GAGGAGGAGGAGGAGGAGGAGGAGGAGGAGGAGGAGGAGGACAAGAAGTTATATAAAGGGGCTTGAGAGAGACGCAAAGGCCCATCATTTTGGAGGAGGAAGAAGAAGTATAAGAGGCCCGCCATTTTGGGATGATGGAAGCCTGGCTGTGGTGCAACATTCGAGGGAGAGAGAGTGGAACCTTGGCCTGTGAGCTTCAACCTGGATTAATGAGAGACTTGAGATTTCTGGAGGTGGCCCTGGGGTTAGGCTGAGGGAAGCAGGTGCATGCTCAAGGAGCCTAAAGAGTTTGGGTATTTGAACTTTGTGTTGGAGTTTGTTTTATTTATTTGCATTTTATTTATTTGTTTGTTTTATTTATTTGCACTGGAGTTAGTCTGATGCAGATGGCTTTGGAGAGGCTGTGAGCTTCAAGGCCTGAGAAGATGGACCTGGGACTGGTTTCTGCTAAACCATGGAACTTTTCTGCTGCCTAAAGTTGACACTGACAGCAGAAGGAAAGAACACCAGCTCTTGGACCACATGTTTGGAGGAAGCCTAAACAGGTGCCAAAGGTGGGGTGAGGAATGCCCTGTTTTTGGATCACATGCTTGTGTATTTTGATTGGACATGTGTTGAGGTGACCAGAGACTAAAGGATAGTTTTGGACTTCTGTTAAGGTAACTGGACTTTGCGTGTCTATTTAATAGCCAGGGGTGTGCATGCTTATTTTGTAGTACATATTTGGGTAATCACTTCCTTACTTGCTTATTTATTTTGATCACTTTAAGACTTTGGTCTGGCTTTGGGCTTACGTAGCAAGACTGAGGTTCAGAGAAAGAACTCTAGAGGTCTAGGAATAAAAGGTTTTTTGTTTTTTTTGTTTTTTTTTTAGGTTGAGATGGAAAGAGCAAGCAGCCAGTATCTAAATGACTAAGGTAACCTGTATGTGGAAGCTTAAGGGTTAATAAAGGCTTTTCCCTTTTGCATCAGATTAAAAGGTAAAAATTTCTTTGGCTTAGAAAAACTGGTGAAAGGATTTTTAGTAAAGCCTTGCCCCCCTACTCCTGATAACAGTATAATGATTTTGAATATGCCTCAGTGTAAAGACAGGTTGTTGCATCTACCCATCAAGATAAGAGGCATGATTATTTAGGGATCTATTTGGGTTCTAGAATACAACATGCCTATGAGAGATTTTTGTGAGTAGAAACAGCAATTACCATTAACTTATATTGACACATTTTTGAGCATTTCTAGATCCAAGAAATCACTGACCAAATCCATATCAAATAACATATCAAATCTAAAATAACACATCTAATAAAAGCAGCAATGCTGTGATAAATATGCAGCCTGTATAATATTCAGCCTGCAGGAATAAATGTAAGTACTGTGTAGTTACATTTATTATGTCAAAAGAGCCCACTGGAAGGCTGAGAGGTGATTATAAATGATGGTGTGTTAGGCTAAGTCATCAGAGGTCAAAAGAGTGGGAGGTATGGGAACCTGAGTGTTAGAAGACAAGACAATGAGCCATCTATTAACATCTCACCCCTGTCTGATTTCCTCATACACACAGGTTTACTAACTGTCTACACCTTCTTGGACTCGCTACCTCATGTCAAAGGTCCTCTGCCGAGGCTGATGCAGGTGCAGACTATCTGAAATAGGACAATCTGTTTGACAGCTTCATCTCACACATTTTTCTACGGTGCAATTCACTGTGGGTACTGAAATCACCCTGTAAGCTGCCCTACCCCACGTGGCCTTTCAAAATTAAACTCATACTTTTCCACAACTACTGCAGCTCTGACTATGGTGGAAAGAATTCCATGCAAGTGCTTCACTTTCCAAGCCCAGGTCATTTCACTCTTGGGTCACTCACATTGAGTTCAGTATCCATCCGGATCCTCTCCTCTTACAATTGCATCAATTCTTCATGTGTCAGTTCTTTTTTTTTTCTTTGATTTTTTTTCTTGATTGCACATATGCGCACACACACATACACACATATATATATCACATCATTGTCTTCTCCAAGACTCTCCTACCACCCCATCACACTCACTCTAATCATCCTTATCTTGTGTGCCCTCCTCCTCCCCCATACTACTCCCTCCCCCTCTCTTGCCCTATGCCTCAGTTCTGTTGGCAGTTTTATTTTTTTGTTTATTTATATGTATATACAAATATATATTATATATATCATTATATTATATATTATGTGATTATATATTAATATACATTCATATATATATATGTATGTATAGACACACACACACTATATCACTGTGATAATGAGATACCCAGGCCTCTTCAGCATCATCTATGTCATCCCCTCGATGCTAAGTGGAGTGGCCAGGGAGAGGAAGGCACAGGTGGGGCCACAACCCTTGGTGCAGATGCAGCAGCTGTCCCTAAAATGGCTGTCACAGGACAGACACTGCCCACAGTTGACAGTTTTCAGTTTTAGACAGCAAAGTCCTTGAGGGTTTTCCATTTGTCACAATCAGTACCACAAGTGCCTTTTAAAAAGTGCACCAGCTTGAGCTAAACTTCCGAAAAGTGGGAGATCCTGGCTATAAATTGAGAGTTTATAGAAAGGGGATTTGGGAGTTGAATGCGTATGTCGGAATTCAATTCTAAACAGGACTTTTTATTTCTTCATGCCATTTCACTTCCATTTTGGATCACCTGAGGATATTGTTACAGCAAGCGGGCATAAAAGGGGAGGCACTGCCTTTCTTGGAATAGAGAGCAGATTGCTTTCTGTAGGAGACGTTAAAGACACCACCTCATTCTACGACAAGATTTGGGCAGGTTTGTCCACATAGCCCCCTTAAAACATCATGGTTCCCAACACGCAGGGTTTCTCAGCAGTACTGCAAGCTCTCTGAGGGTACAGCATCCTGTAGCTTTCAACGCTGCCCTGGGGCTTGGGGGCAAGGGACAACCTGCACACCATGCTGCTCACTGTGCTTGACCTTTAATGTTCTTTATGGCTAATTCACAAGTTTAATGCTTTCTTTCAACAGCAATGAACTTGTGGAAGGCTAACTTGTTCCTGGGAACCGGGGAAGAAACCAGATTCCTAAGAGCTACTGGATAATGTGAGTTATTGTAGGGTAAGTAAGTTATGGGGGTTTTTCACACCCTTCCACCATTAGCTTGATGACCAGTGTCTGTGGTACGTGCCATATCCATGAATGTGCACACCTGGCTCAATGGGTGTGTACATATGTAGTAGACACATCTGGGTCAAGGAAGGGGGATAAAAGGGAGGCTAAAGGGACTCAAGTAGTTGTTTCTATTATAAATTCTGTGAAGATAATGCCAAGGGCTCAAATATTCTTCTTCAGCTGCTTGAACTGATGATGAACACACCAGGACTGGGTGGTTGCAAAACAAGTGGAAAACATGGATTAATACTATAGTAGAAGGTCTTAAAGGCTATGAAAAAAACTGCATTTAAGGAGTGAGGCATCAATAAGAATTTTATCATTTTTAATATATTTTAGATATATTTGAAACTGACATGACAAATACTGGGCTTCAAAATTGATGAGTTGTGCTGATTGAATTTAAATAGGCTAACAATGTGTACTAATGCACTAATATTTTATTGGTTTATATACTAGAACAAGGATATTTAAAACCTGATTAAAGTAGCATCTCCGAGAATGGATATTAGGCTGTATTTACCATGCATGATAATTAATCATAAAAAAGTAATAGAGGGGGGAAACAAGATTAGAAATTCATTCCAAAGATTTGAAAAAAATTATAATGCAATTGGTGACCATTATAGAACTAATTTGACAAGTTTTTATTTTTGTGTGAAAAGTAAGACTTACTGAGAATAAAATGAGCCCTACATCTTCTGAGTAAAGATACCAAGAATGAATCAAAGCTTGAGAGACAAATCAGAACTCATTTCTCTGTATGACTTTTGAGAGCTATTCTAAAGATGACTCTTTGGAAAGTCTAAAGTTAAGGAAAAGAAAAATAAGGAGATTATTAACTGGGGCAGTAACATAGAAGTCAGACAGACTATAAAACAGAACAAGATGCTGTTTTGACCTTGGAGGCAAAGGAGAACAGGGACATAGGAAACAGATGGTTCAAACTCTCAGTTGTTGTTGAAAAATCAAGTTATAAGGGACTATGAAAATATGTTCCAGGAAAAAAAAAATCTTGATCTTTTTTATATCCTCACAACCTAGCTCGATATCTGGCATATGTTTATATTCCAAAAAATTTCTATTGAATGCAACAGCTAGAGTCATTCTGCACTCATGCAGATTCATTGGTGACATCATCAAAATAACAATTATAACTCCGCTTTTGTGATTTCTATATCAGTCTCAATGAAGTTTCTGATCTCTTGTGATGTTGCTAATTATATATATATATATATATATATATATATTTTTTTTTTTTTTTGCTTGAGGGATGCAAAGCTTTTATTCTCCCTTTTGAATTAATCCTTCCAGAATCACTTTCACTGAGATAAACATGTTTTATTGTTTTATTTTATTCAGTGTTTACTGTCCTATAACATCTAGAATGAATACTTGTGAATGGATTTTCTGGGAAGAGGGAATTGTGAAATAAACGGTTCAGAATTAGCAGAGAGTGTTCCACTTGCTATTTCATAAGTTCAAATTCAGCACACTTTCTTTTACCTGTCTCTTCTGACTCATTGATATAGAATAAAATCTAATCAATCCACAATCATGCTAATCAATGTACTGTACTACTACCATTGCAGCACAGAATAATGATATAAATGGAGCTACATTTGAGAATAATGCAAAAATTGAAAGTGCTATTCTATGTGATATGTAAATGAAGCATTTTATGACCTGAGGCTTTACAGTCAAAATTCCATTTCAATCCATCAGTTTTTATCAACAAATTAAAAGAACTTATAACTCAAGAATTGGAAACAATGAATTTAAAGTTAGAGTCTATTATTTATGTGAAATGTTCAAAAAATAGATTACTTGTAACAGCAATATATAAAAAGTACATGGGCATTGTGAAATCAAAAACCCAAATTGTTTCTGTACCATACTGAGATAAAAATTATAAAAGGCTGTTAAACTCTAATTGATTGAATGTTTTTTATAACTAAGCCAATGAATTTTGTCCTGATGCAAGAAGGAAAACAAAGCAATATGCCTTCTTTGGCTTCATGAAAAGTTGCACTTACTTTTGAGCATATTCATATTCTCTCACATAGTCAACCTTTATTTTTGTACCATCTTTTATGATTAATATTTTATATCTTGTCATTATAAACTAGAATATATTTTTTACCATTTTTTGTATTTTACTTTGGCCACTGTGAAATACAAGAATAAGGCAATTGATCTTATTCAGGCAATTGATCTTATTGCAATGTAAACATGAATTTTACTCTACATGTATTGTATGTATGTGCTTTTATCTATGTACTTTCTCTTTCTCTCCTGCTCCAGCAAAATTTCTTTCTCTTCCATATAAATTATTGAGCCATAAACCACCATACCCACATACATCAATTTTTTTATTTTCATATGACCTTTATTAATATTAATAAAACAGCATACTATATTTTTATCCATACTTTCTACAATTAACATTCATGAGTACCAAATGTGTGCATGTTTCTGCAGTAAAGAAAACCCATGGTTTTGAATTGTGTGGAGATGAGTGCTTCACAGCAGGAGATTTTTTGTCTCATCCACCTGCTATTCGAGTCTGTGAAGCAGATTATATAGAGGCCCTTTCAATGTGTATTCCATTGTACATGATGGGAGACAGGAAAAATTCCCACCTCTTGTGTTCTTCACATTTGGGCAAATCATCAAAACAGTATCAAAAGGGTTAACACAAGAAAAATAAATTAAATGGCATATGGCCATGGAATGAACATATCTACATGAATTCTAATAATTAATCAAATGTACCAGAGATGTTTATAATATTTAGGAACTTGAGGCATCAAAGAACAGGATGGGGAAACCTCACATGCCATAACAAGGGGACAATGGCATCTTTCATCTGAAAGATAAATTTCTCAAAGGTGAGTTCACTGATCAACTTACACCTGCACGAAAGCCTTCTTCCTGAAAACTGTATTTCTAGGTCATAAAAAGGAAAAGAATGATTACTTCAGATTGGGAAAAGGGCTGAAATTACAATGTGGCAATTTCTTCCTCATCAGGGAAGACAGGGCAAAGACAGATTTATCTCAGCTTTACCACCCCACTGTTTTCACTTCAAGGCAATAAGCATTATTTTACAAATCATAATAGATATACCTTTGGAGACTCATGGAGCCTCCTTTGACCTCTAGTTCCTATGGTGAGGAAATACAAGAAAAGCCTTAATCTGGGCATTTTGTAAAAGTCCTGACTGAACCTTTCAGGGATACCAAACTCATAGACCCAGAGAGAGTAATTATGTGTTTAGGAAAAAAAAAATCTCATTTTAAAATTATTATCCTTCATTTAGATTTTTTATTCCCAGAATCTATATAATTCATACCAAAAATATGATAAAGTTACTCGGAGCTCTTTAAATATGGAAAGAATATTATGTCAATAAATGTTTGGTAACTAGTAAAAATTATCTATGTTGTTTCAACTCTTACACATTAAAGAAAATGGGAAAGCAACATTTTATTTGTGACCATGATAGATATAAAAATATCCATATTAATAATGGAATATGATGCATTTTTTCTACAGTTAGTGCTATCTTAACACAGAGAGGAGAAATGCTATATATTATAGGTGTTCCTTTTTCCCCCCCACGTATACCGACCTGCTTAGATCTACTACAAATGGATACAGAAATCCGGTTACAGAAGCAACTGATAATTTGCTTCAATTTCTATTCTTTTTGAACATTTCCTCACTCATAATGATAATGATCAATCAAAACTGTGAGCTATATGCTTCCTTGAGGATAGCTGACATAGTGCCTCTGAAAGGTAATTTTTAATCTGAGTTTTTAATGATGTGAAGGACTTAGTTGAGGAATAAATGGGACATGAGAATTCTATGGAAAAATCTCAGCTTGTGTGATTTCTCTGAGGATGAATCATTTTGAAAAACTTCCCAAATAAAGAAAAAGCTGACACTGTAATGAAGAGAACAAATTATTACATATAACAAGAAAGAGAGGGGTCTTCTAGTTTAAGCGAGGTGCTGGAGGTCATTTTAGGACTATGGAATTTTGTTCTCAGTATAGAAATCCTGCACAAGTTACTTTGAGTGATTCAATACTTGTGTTACAAAATCACATATTTGGACTCTTACAGAATTATCAAACTATAAGAGTTAGCAACTGCGTTGCAACAGCAAGAACACATAGGAAGACTAGGTCACAGGTACCAGGTTCAGTGATGGGCGATGGCCATCTGAATTAGTGGGCTGGTAGTAGGACTGACACTACATGGTGCTCTGCAATACTAAAGCATCGGAAAAGACCTGGTGGTGAAACTGCTACAATTCCAGAGGAGAGATGAGGACAGATTCAAGATTTCCAGAATTGGTACCTGAAGACCTTTAAAAGATACACCTAGCCCTGAACTGTCCTGCAAACTACTCTTAATGCTGTATTAAAATTCTTCTGACCTTATAATTTTTACCAGCTGCATTGAGCCTTAGCTCAGATAGTGGATGTCCAGACATTCTAACAAAGTGATTTCCTAATTACCACAAAAAACAAAAACATATTAGAAAAACTCTGATTATTCCAACATCGTCCAAAACCTCAGTCTCTTAGCCCTGATCATCTCACCAACATCCAATCAGAGTTCATCAGCAGGTGCTCCAAACAAACATCATCCTTGGCGTGCTCCATCCAAGCAGGTAGATGAAGATGCTACTGTCTCCTCCTTGCTGTGTCCTCTTCACTGCTAGGTGGTAGAAAGGAACTCTGAAAAATAGGAACCAACAGCAGATTCATCAAGGACTCCTCCCTCAGGCTGACTTGAGCACAAACACTTGGCTTGACGATGCTAAAGCCTTGAGTCTGCAGGTTTGGGTCCATATTCCATGGCCAGGATGCCCACCTCGGCCACATGGCCTGGACTGCATTGTCCTTCTCCCCAAAACGCCAACCCTAAAGTCGGTTGGTCCCAAGAATAGTTGATCCCAAAATGGTTGCTCTCGCTCTTTGGTATCCACCAATATTTATATCTTCCAATTTTGTTTCTTGCCTTCTGGTTACAGCTTGCAAGTTACAAAGGAAAAGCTTGTTTCCCTTCTTCCTCCTTTTTGTATCTTTCTGACAGGAATGTCCTCCTGAAAATTTGCAATCCTAAACAGAAGATAATAACAACTAAGGGGGTTAGGTAACCCAATAAGTTACACTTATATGCAGATATAGATTAAGACATACAAAGTTCAAGACAGAAACAAAACAAGCTGGCTATAGGTCTGAGGTATACAGCACGGGAGGGGAAAGTTTGGGAGCCAAAATAGGTGTGGGGAGAAAATGAGGGAATATACTGATGATTTACTAGTGAAATGGTGATAGGAGAACAATAGGAACAACACCTAATCAGATAAAGCAATTATTATAATATATAAATGATGATGAAAGATAAAATATTGTGAACTTCACATGAATCAAGTATATTCTTTTCTGTCTTGTTTCTTTTTTCCAACACCATATTTGTGAAATTCATCCAAATATTTTTCTTTCAATAAGAGTAATCCTAGTCTTTGCAAAAATTGACTTATTGTTATATCATCAATATGTAAGTACAAATACTTAAAACACGGTATGAATTTTGATATCATGCCCATGAAACTGCTACAGCTTAGATAAGGAACATATATATTACCTCACCCTGTATTTCTTTACACCCTTTGTGGTTGGTCTTGATTGTCTTTTTTACTAAATGCTTACCTTCAAGCCCAGGCAATTAATGATCAACTTCCCATTGCAAGCTAAATTCCAACTAATAATACTAGTTTGCAATATTTTCTTAATTTATGTATTTTAATTTTTTTTTCATTTAAATTCTGGACATAATGCTGTGATACAGTTGCATTTAGATTAACTGAACAGGGATGTGAGCTTCAGAAAGTTTAAACAATTCTCTTAAGGTTGGTCACATATTAAGTAACAGATAGAGATTGAGACCTAACTCACATTTCTGACTTTTGTTCTCCGCCTAATTACCTAAAAATTTCTTATACTATACAATAGTATTTTTCCTAGTTGCATATTTAGTTTCTGTGTTGTAATAAAACATTTAATTTTGAAGTTGTCAGTATTTGCACGCTTTCAAATTAATGCTCTTCAAACAAAATTGCCCTATGTCTGATATCTTCATACTTCTTAATGAGTCTAGCTGACACTTAGAAAGTCATAGTCAGAATCATAGCTTATCATTTAAGGCAGTATTGAAAAGTCACCAGCCAAATATAACTGAATTCCTAACAGGGAGTTACAGATATGCAAAAGTTGACTGATGATTTTTAAGTAAAATAAATGGAGGGGGAATAAAGTAAGACATCATGGGTTCACTCATATGTTACCTATAATGATTCAGCTAGCTTGGACACATTCTCGCTCATCAAAATGATGATTGTCTATAAATATTTGTTATACATTTGAACCTATAGCCAAGTGTGACAGAATCCAATAAAATATTCAGTGTGATGCTTTGAGGTCTTCGGAGGAACATGAAATAGTTCCCAAACTGCTCATTATATGTAGTTTCCCATTACACACTGAACAGAACGTCCTTGACATTCAAGAATGCACCATCATATTTTAGTCTACCTCACTCGAGGGTGTTTTTGAAAATACCCTCCATTTGCCTTTTATAATAATGACTTGTCATATGGAATCCACATCGTGACTAATCTAACATAATATGTACTTGATGGTTTTTATTAACTGTCAAATGAAACCCAAAAGTCATCAGAAACATTTCCCCTTCTGTCATGCAATTGTTCTCAGCATGTTTCACTTCTGACCATTAACGTGAAAGGTTAATAAATGCAACTACCTGATGTTATTAATATTCACTATGCATGGTAAGTGAATCACTTTGCAGACTTTTGATTTTTAAAGATACTGGACCATTAATGTTACTATTTTGCAGCAATTTGAATGCTAAAGGGTCTGTGAAAAATTCTTGCTACATTACGCTTTACTCACCTCTATCGAAATCAAAGTTCTTTCTTTGGAATTTAAAAGAACACTCTCTTTGTCTTCCTATCTCCATCCCTCTCTCCTTAATATTTTACTTTTATTTGTGTTTACTCCTTACTAGTAACTAATGATGATTAATTCAATTCAATTTAATTCCTGGATTTCTAGGAGCTGTTATTAAAGTAAAATCAATTTCAGATTATATTTCAGATCTATTAAATGGTCAATGTACATTGTCATATAGATTAGTGGTTAGTAGGTTTCAATGAGTCCTACAATTTTAAAATATATCTCAAATGTAAAAAAAAAAAAAAAAAACATTTGGAGCACACTTCAGGCAAATTCACAGACTATTTCTCAGAATCATTAAAGAGGTGAGGGTTGTAAAAAGTTTAGATTATGAATGGGGACTAAAAGACTTGAGTTTTGTCTGCAAAAATGGATCTTTTTATTAATTTCTTTTTTTTTACATATCAGGTATTTCTCTTGACATTAAAATCAATTTCCTACAGTGCACTTTATTTTCAAACAAACACCTAAAATAAAATACAATGAAAGGCATATTAACTGAACTAATCTTATTATAATAACTAGAATTAAACATTCACCACTAGCAAAAATAATCATGGGGATATTTGCTGGTATATTATCACCAATTATTAGCATACAGGAAAAATATCTTTTGATAGTATTGATAGAAGTCAAGAAAGACAAATATATAGTATTCTCTTTTTCCCCCCTAGGTAACCAACTGCCAAAGGAAACCAATTGTAAATGTTAAAGATGCCAACTATCATGTCCTAAAGTAATATTGAAATCAACAAGCTAGTTCTGGAAACAGCATCTTGGCTAGGTTATTTGTCAAGTACATAAGTAACCACATACACACACACACATATGCTCTCATATTTATTCAAATATTTATTTGAATATTAAATACAATTATTCAAATATTTATTTAAATATCAAATATAATTTAAATATTGTGAGATGATGGAAAGTATTTATTGATCTAGTCCCTTGATTAATGGCACAGACTGAAAGCCTGTCATTTCACAAATAGTAAAAATCTGGGATCATCTTTTGTTCTAATATTTGCTCTTTGACACCGATTCCTAACAGAGAGTTCTAGATATCCTGAGGCTTCTGTAACAGAGGTATTTGCATAAGAGGAACCTGGAAGTTACCAGGTTTCTCCTTCATTTACATGCTGGTCCCTAGCAGCTAGAACCAGAGAACCTTGGTGAAACTATGGAGCACGGAGGGCAGGTGTAATCTAGAAAAAGAGCATGCTTATTACTTGACTTTGCACCTGCACCAGGGCCTTGGGGGTCTTAGAAGGAACACTGGGGCAAGAGACATGTAAAGGTACTTGGAGGAACATGTGAGTGTGAGAACATGGGGAAGCTGACAAGAGTGATCTTAACCTTGGTTTCTACTTTGAGTTTTCTTTTTCTTTCCACATTTGTCTGGCCCATTTTACTCCCTTTCCTATGGTTCCCTGGCAGAAGATGCCTTCGACTTGTGGCAATATTTCATAATTGAGTGGTCCTACTTTGGATCAACCCTGTTTAGCAGGGAATTTACCCATGGAGAGATGGGTAACTTGGGTGCCTTTCTTCTTTTCTACTCTCTCTACTCATACTAATTGAATTAAAGTTTTTTCACACTAGAAGTCTCCTTTGACATTGTATGCATGGATGACTGGACCTCTTTAAATCCTAGAAAAGGTGGGGTGCTAGGTTGTCCCTGAGTCATGTGCTAACAATTTCCTGGGAGAAAGAAGTGTTTTTGTTCCAATGACTTTGGTTGGGTTCCTGGATGTCTCCTTGATGAGGACTGGTTATTGGAAAGAAATCAAAGCTCAATTATAAAATCATGAAACTTTTAGCTCTGCCTTTTTATTATTATTTTTATTGTTATATATTCTGGAGTTCTCCCACCACCTTATCACCCATGAACCATCATTTTACTCTTTTGTGTCCCTCCTACCAATTTCAACCCCCTTTCCTTCTCATACTCCTTGCTTCAATTTTGCTAAAAATTAGTTTTAATTTTTTCTAGTTTGTTTGTTTCTTTTCCTTTGTCCTTCATATAAGTGAAACCATCCAGTTTTTCTCTTTTTCTTTCTGGTTTATTTCAGCTAGCATGGTTCCTTCAAGCTTCATCCATATTGCTATGAATGACATAATTTGTCTTTTTTTTTTTGATTGATGAATAATATTCCATTGTGTGCATATACTACAGCTTTCTGTACCTTCATCTAATTTGGGACATTTGGGTTGCTTCTATACCCTGGCTATTGTAAACAGACACTGGGTACAGGTATCTTTTTGGATTAGAGTTTATGTAACTTTTGAGTAGATTTAGCCCTGCTTTTTTTTTTTCCTTGAGAAATAACTGAAAATGAAGTTATTGTTATGCTATGTGACATAAACTCTCAAGAATGTAGAGGTTCACAACTCCTTCATCATTGGTAACATGTCTTTCGCTTTTATGGAAGAAACTATAACTGTGTCAGACCCCTAGGGTTTTAACCTTTGTGTCAGAACCTCTAGGGATTCAATGGGACAGATTGTTCTTTCACTCCATCTAGTAGAATTGAGACAACCACACTCTCTGTTACCCACATAATCTCTAGTTCTGTGACTGTTTAATCTTGTAATCTCTGGAGAGATGTGGACTAAGGAAAAGACCATCTGGACCAGTTGAGGAAAAATAGTAACTGGAGGTAAAGGCATGGATAAATGGGTTACACGTGAAATTTCTGGGTAGAAAGTATCAGAATCGAGAAGTATTTGCAGACACCCAGGAGAATCATCTATTGTATAAATGGGAGTCTTTTGCCTGCAATGGAAACTGGTCTTTCAAATCCAAAGGACAAGTCAAGTTCTCAACACACAAAATAGGATGAACACAAGAGAAGCCGTCCCTGGGAAAGAAAGGACTCATGACACATGGGTCTGCCAATCTGAGTTTGGAAAGAAAGGAACAGCATGAAATTTTGTCTTCCTTTCTCTCCCAGACCCACAGGAAGAGATCCTTGAGCAGGGACTTAGATCAAAATTCCTACCTTTGGGCCAAAGAGGGATTTCAGGGTGAAGGCCTCCTCCAGCAGCCAAGCCTCCTGTCAGGCAAACTGTACTCACAGAGGCATCTGCAGAGGGTAAGTGCTCTCTATGCTTCTACAACTGTACCCACCTGACACCCTCCCCTTGCCTACCCTGCATCCCTCTCCCCCATCTTCCCTCCTCCCCTACCATGACTCAGGTCTCTGATGGGTGAGTCCATTGAAAACGGTAATACAGATGATGGAAAATAAATGTTTAAAAATAGTTTTGTGGGTGTTTATCTATCTATCTATCTATCTGTATATATATATATATATATATATATATATATATATATCACATCTTTTTCATCCATTCATCTGTCTTAGGACATGTGGGTTGTTTCCATGTCCTTGCAATTATAAATAGTGCTGCAGTAAACATCCGAGCACAGGTGTCCCTTTGTACCACATTGAGGTCTCCTTTGGGTAGATTCCCAGAAGAGCGATTGCTGAGTCAAATGGTAGTTCCATTTCCATTAGTTTGAGGGTCCTGTCTGGGGCCTGGAAAGAGGGTGCAGGTGTAGTCGAGCTCAGGACCTCAAAGCTGCCAAGATGGCCCAAGCTCGCAGGTGCCAAGCCCCAGGTTGCAGGTACATATCCGGAGGTTGCTCACCCCATGAGTCGCGCACCTGTGACCAGCAGGGTTCCGGATTCTCTCCCACAACACAACATTTAAAAGGTAAAGCGAGGTCTATTAAAAACGTGAAGAATTCATTGGAACAAAAATAGGCTTGAACGGGGCACATCAAACAGCAGTGAGGGGAGCAGCGTTCCATTGACCAAAGTGGAAGGATGGACATCCAGAAATTACAGCCATGGTGCTGCGAAATTATTTCCTGCCTCTGGCTTAAAGTCTGGTTCACTGTGAACCGCTCACCTTGCAGTTTGGGGCTTGTGACCTTGACCTTGAGGCATTTACAGGTTTAGCTAAGTTTTACAGGCAGTAGATCACCCTACCTTCAGAGCCGTTCCAGGGACACTGCCTCTGGTTTGATCCATCCAACAGTTGTAATTCCCTAATGTATTTTGGATATTCACCCCGAGCAGATATATAGTTTACATATATTTTTTTCCATTCTAAAAATTCTTTATATTTTATTGATTCTTTGTTATGCAAAATTTTTCTAGTTTATTGTAGTTCCCTTGTTCATGTTTTCTAGTTTGCTAATGCTTTGCTGTCATATAAAAAAATAATCAAGAGTCTCTGTGTATTATATGTGTGGGGTTATTTCTGGCATCCCTGTTCTGTTCCATTTGTCTATTGTCCATTTTTATGATCTGCCATCCTGTTTTGACTACCATAGCTGGTATTGTTTACAGCTAATATATAGAATACCGCCTGCTCAAAATTGAAGTATTTGCCTTTCGTTTCTTAAATTATAACATCCACACTATAATGTATCAATTAAAACACCTTAGAATTTCAAATAAGTTGTTGTTAATATTAAGACATTCTGTACAATGAAGACTCCCTTGAAGGCATCCAGTATCATTCTTATTTAACTATTGATTATACTTAGAAAACTATTGATTATACTTAGAAAAGTCTAATTCTTATTTACTTAACACTATACAACTTTCCAAAAGATGTGCAATGAATAGATGTTGTTTGACTTAACAGAGATTTTTTTCTATTCTTGATCAAACATTTGCAATGAAAACAATTTCAGAAGCTGAAGAATTATTTACAAATATCCAAGATGGGTTCCTGCTCTTCCTTTTTACAAACACACAAAAAAATTAAATTCCTGTTTGACGTTGCTTATCCTATGTGTTTTTTTGTTTTGCTTTGCTTTTTTTTTTTTTTCCAATGGACTGCTTTGTGGATAGGTCATGTCATCAAATGGGATGCCAAATGGAAAAGGATTTTTTTTTTTTTTACTACATAACTTTTGTAGCATCAGTGATGTGCATATATTGGAATTAAAATGTAATAATTCAAGATGTCCTTCATTTTAGGTTTTGCAGTTTAGACTTTATAGGAATAATTATACTGTAGTTATGCACACGAATCAGGGTGGATACAAACACTGGGGCAGTTTTCTGGTGGAGCCTGCATTCTAAATCTTAAATTGTTCCTTAATTTGTTTTTGATTGTTCAACTGGGATGATTAGAGATTCAGTCCAGGGGGAACAACTGCACACCTGTTTGGATTTCTGCTGTGGCTGTTTCTGCTCTTAGCAGAAGTGAATATGTGGTGGTAGTTTAGGACAGTATTGCTGTGGCTGTGGAAGGCAAGCATCTGAAAGATAAGGTGTGTGAACAGAACTTTAATTTGCAATATATGAGAAGAAATCAGGGAAGGTCTGATAATATATCATCCATGAGTTTAGATGTTTAGAAGTAAGTACAATTTTTTGACGACTCAAAAGACAACTTAGATTTCAGATCAAATCATTTTTTCATTATTATTTTGTAACTCAATGTATGAGTCAGGAATTAAAAATATAAACAAAATAAAAACATATTATATCTACGCTTAAAGTCTTACAGTGGTATAAAAGGAAAAATTCAAGTAGATAAACATGGCCGTATTTTGCCAATGGTGCTTAAATACAAATCTAACTAGAATAATGAGTGTCTAGTAAATGAAACCTATCACAAAAATGAGTGTGTCAGTCTCGGATGAAAATTATTTTGTGGATGATGGTTCTAGTCCAAAAGCAGATTTGATTTCCTATAATCAAGTCATCCTATAAAGTGCATTGGGAATAATTAAGATGGCTCTACAGTGATATTTTCTAATTTATAAGGAAAATAATGTATTGCACATCTCTATACCTGAGCCAGTGTTTGTATTTTGCATATTATATTGTTCTGTCGAGGAAGCTTTGGGTGATACTTCATCACAGAATTGTCTTTGACTTAGTATTTAAAGTTTATTAATGTTAAGTGCTTGGACTTTGTATTATTGTAGCATCATTACATCAAACAAAACAGAAATTAGTAAAATATTCATAGATATAAATTTGCCATGGATATTAAAAAGCCTCTAATTCACACAGACATTCAATCAACTAATTATCCATAAAAATATATTTACTACTTGAATTGCTGTCTACCAAGAGCAATTTTGGCAGATATAGTGAATATTTCCTGCCAAAAGCAACATTTCATCTTTTCTTTAGTAAAAGGAAAACAAAGTATACAAGGGAGATAACAGTATTTTATTCATCAGGAGCATAAAAACCACATCATGGCCCAGCCTATTTTGTGAATAATTACAATTACTAGTACTTTCACTATGTCTTTTGTTTTTGTGGAAATGCCCTGTGTGCCAGGCAAATACACATATCCTGAAAAATAATTGACACCATATAACAAGATTCCAATTGAAGTTCCCCATTTTAGGAGCATATGCCATAGTGCCCTCATTAGCTGCCTATCCTCCTCTACTTTCTTTATTTTCCTTTCTGTCTTTTCCCTCCTAATTCATTTGCATTAAAAACAATTTTTTCACACCTCTTATCTCTGCATGCTTGTTCTTTCTCTGGGTCAAATGGTTTCATACTTAACTTTGGTTTTCATATTTTCTTATACTATTTTCTCATGAAAGATTTAGTTCATTTTGTCATAATGATTCTTTTTTTTTCTTTTTCTAAAATAAAGTAAGAGAGATAAATCAAAGAACTGTTGGTGCATTATGCTTTAAATTTTCTATTCAGCTACATTTTATAGACATTACTGATATAACTGATCAGTAATGACAACCTATTCATACCTTATTTACAGGTGTGCTGTTTTTCCTTATAAGACTATCTATATTTTATCACTTTAACTGTGTAAACTCAATGACTGTTTTCTGGTTCTTAAACATATCTTAGAGGGTGGGTCTGGGACAATTTCTTAGTGGGTTTTCACTATTTTTCCAGCACCACATGCATTGCATCATATATTCTTTCTAAAAAATCCACATGGAGAACTTTTTTATTGATCCTTCCCAACATGATATACATGTTAACTCATTTTAAAAGTAAGATTATTATACAATCTTACTTTCAAGGTCAGGTTTTATACATAGCTGAAATTTTCAACTTACTCAAAATCTGTATAGAATTGGCATTATTTCTCCACAATTCTTAGATAATTAGCAGAAGGATAAGATTGGAGTTTTCTCTGTGTTTTTTTTTCTTTTTTCAGTTTTTTTATTGTTTTATTTAATTTCTTTGATAATGGGCTCTTTGGGTTATTGATTTTTGTTGAATGAACTATGATATATGACTTTTTGAGTGATACAATAATTTCAGCTTTATTTTTGAAATTTTAGTCACACTGTTAAAATAAAGACCTCCTAACCTATTGTAATGTTTGAAGACATCTAAGTATCACCCGTTTTAGACTAAATGTTAGTTTTCTATCTTTTACTTATACTCTTCCATTTCTTTCCCTGTTTCTCAATTGTAGAAATTGTAGAAATTTCTCAATTGTAGAAGTTTCTCAATTGTAGAAATTGAGAATTCTCAATTTTCCTGTTATATTTGTTCTATTTAATCTGTAATATTTATCTTGTGAGCTTTAAAAAAAGCTTCATTGAACATTATTTTTTCTGACCATATCAGAACAGAAAAAGTAGATTTTAAATATAATGCTAGATAGTTTTACAGACATAATTAACACTGGTTATGAACACTATTTTGACAGTCTAATAAAGCCAATTCTAAAAATCAGATTTCATTGGCATTAGATGGAATTAGGAAAATGATTGAGAAATAATGCCAAGTAGCATTCATCAATTCAGTTTCTCAAACATTTAAATAAGAATTTAAATATACTTGGATCTTTTAGAAACTGATTTTTTTTCCCACTGTGATGCATCTTCCTATGCCTTGATTCCTGCTTCTCCTGCTATTTCTCAGCTCATTGATTGAAGGACGAGGGAGAGAGACTTGGCTATTATTTCATTTGGACAGTTCATGTACTGATGCTAGCCAGCTTACATAGAGCAGTTGCGAAGAATAAAACAGAACCGAAGACATACCTGGAAGGAGGAGCAGACAATGATGATTCTTATTTCACATCCTGAAGTTACAAAATTTTACAGACTTTTCTAAGTCCTGGTACATCTCCACAAAGGCATCTTTATCATGGAAATTGTATAATACTTTTTCAGTTAGTTTCATAAAATGTTTTCATCTCTGGTTACTTCTGAAAGGAAATTACTGTATTGGGCCAATTATGAGCTCTGTTTGTTCCCTTATTTGCACTGCTCTAATTACTCATTGATAAAAGTCTGTCAGTAGATAATGCTGGAGAACATTATCAAATGGATTAGTAATGACTCATGCAGAGCAGCGATATCTTTCTTTATTTGCTTAATCAGTATCACACTTTTCAATTTGCCTAGATCATTACCTCTGGCATGATGATAATACTTCAGGGACCAAAATTTTAGCTAAAAATTCTAAAATATAAAGCATGTATTGCTATCAAATGGTTCTTTTCTACCTAAACTGCTAGAGAAATTATTTGAAGCATTGGCAATACATACTAGATGAATATCTACCAGAAGTCTAATATGGCTTGTAAATATTAGACGTTTTCAACCTTTCTTCAAAATTGAAACACTCATATGTTGCTGCATTGTAAATATATTTACACACTGATATACAGGGAAAAATGATTATAAGCATCAGTTTCTGCTAAGGTTTCATAATATCTTCATTTTCATTGAATTTTTTTTAGTTATAAATCCTTTAATAATAGTATGATTGTTTTGATCTGAAAAATATTGTACTATCATAATGTATGTTGTGACTCTGAGTGATAGGTGATAAATAATAGTCATCTAGGAGATATATTTAGTGTGCATTTTGGCCGATAGTACTTTTTCTGTGGCTTTAATATGTGCTTATTCTATGATATGCATTTTCATCCACAGTATGAATAACACCTCGTTATTATCAAGCATGACAGAAGCAATGTGCTAATCATTTTAAGAGGATTTTCTAAATATATGGCTCCTATGATGGAGGTCTATTTTTAGTTCCACTTCGGAGAGAAAGAAGTGTAAATTTATCCAGGCTGAAAGGTTTACCCTAAGGTTACACTTCTAGGTTGTAGCAGAGTTAGGATTTGAATCTAGTCATTAAGGATTACAGCATATCTAAGGGCTTAACATTTCCCAGCTTGATCTTTAATTCACATATAAGACTTGAGGAAAAATTTTCTAAAAAGTTATTGTTTTATAAGATACAGAAAAGTTTATTGTGTTGATTCTGTATTCCTCTTCTCATATACATCTGTGGCCACACCTTCTAGTGGTGAGAAAGCTTTTCTTTTCTGAACAAAGAGAGCACTATTAGCAATAATGCTTTGATTCCAAACCAAAGAATTCATTTCACAGTCCTGTTGTTGCTCAGACTGCTCTGCTAATGAAGAAACAAGCTTCTAAGGAACTTGTATTGAGTAGACAAATTAAAGGCAATTACAATTCTATATCTGTACCTCTGTAATATAAAATGTATGAATTAAAATACATATGTATCACAACACATTTCTCCTTACAAATTGATCCTATTCATGGCCTCATCCTCTCTAAAATTCCTCTTTAAAATTTCCTCAAATATAACAGATATTTTCTATTTAAAATAATGCACTCAGGTTCTTCCTATACTCATGCCTACCAAAATACCAACAAAAATCTTATCTATCATTGGGTTAGTGTCTATCTTGTGTTTTAAGATCACATCATTGAAATAAATTCTGGATAAGATTGAGACTGTAATGGAAGGAGATCCTTGCCGGACTCCTGTGGTGGCAGAAAACACCACTGAGGAGGCCAAAGAAGGATGATCCTTGGACTTTTGTTCACAAGGGCAAGTTGATCTTTTTTTTTTAATTATTTATATATAAATTTCACATCTTTGTAAAATAGAATCTATATGTGTGTATCTTTGAGATTAGTCATTCTCTCCCAAGAGGTCCCTGTAAAACTATCTAAATGTAATAGCCTGGTGTTATTATAATGTGCACCTGTAATCCCAGCAACCTGGGAGGTTGAGGGTGGAGATCATTTGAGTCTGCGGGTTTGAGGCAAACCCAGGCAACTTAGCGAGTCTCTAAAAAAAGAAGAAGAAAGAAAGAAACTCAAAGAAAGAAAAACAATATCAAACTATCTGTGGCAAAAACCCCAGAAAGACAAAGCAACTCATGATTTTTAAAGACATATCTAGAGGTATTTTTAGTATATATGGAGACTTCTTGGCAGAATAGCTACATATGAAATCAATTCATTTTAAAAACATCCTACAATACATCTCCATCAAGGACCTGAATGTCAATGTATTATTACTTTTTTTTTTTTTTTTAAGTGGGGAAGGCATAGACTGAGGATTTTATCTTTGAACCCATCTTGTATGTGTGTGTTTAAACTTTTACATGCGCAATATACTACATTTGGTATTATATATACACTGAGGTGACAGCCACCATGATCACCATGAACAATTAAATTGTTTTGATGTTCCTCTGTATTTTAGAATTCTAGATGGCTCTCCAAACTCCTACTCTAGCAAGCAACCACACATAATTTTTCATATATATATATATATATATATATATTTCTGTGTGAACGTATATATTATATATATATATTTTTTTTGATTTATGGAATAATATAAATAAAACTGTGGGATATAATCATATCTTTTTGTTTGTTTTTTTTTTTTATTTCTCATAATCCTTAGAAGGCTTATGCAAGTTATTTTGTGTATCATTAATTCTTTTCTTCATACTGCTGAATAATTTAACATTATACGCTCTGTAACAATTTGTTTATTCTTGGAGAGATAGATGATAGGCAGTATGGATGTTTCTAACTTGTGTTACTATGATAAAATTTCTACAAATATTGTGTAAGAGACTTGGTTGAATAAATGTTTTCTTTCTCTTGTAAAGTGAAATGAGATGAGCATCCATTCTTTAAAAGAGATCTGAGTTGCATTTCAAGTTGGCTGTAACTTTTTGTGTACCTCATCAGGTGTCTAGCTTTCCAGTGTCTCTGTACCATTGCTACATGTGATATTGCCTGACTTTTAAATTTTCAGTCACACCATTTCATTGCAGCTTTATTCTGCATTTCTCTGATGACAAGTGGTGAACAAATTTTCTTCTGTTTTCTGTTGATTTTTGTTTTATGATATATTTAATCTTTTGTCAATTTTTAACTGAGTTTTCTTCTTATAATTGATATGAGTTATTTACACATTACAAGTTATAATAACTTTGGTCATTTCTTGCAAATATTTTTGCCTAATCTATATATTGCTATCTATTTTGCTAGGTTTCCTACCACTAAAGAAATATTTTTAAGGTTAAATGGATGAACATTTTCACCTGTTTTAACAATTTTCTTTTGTGACACACTCTTTTGTGTGTTATGTGTGTGTATCTTTAGTTACCTGTGTATTTGTCACAGGCATAGACCCTTTTCGTCACAATGATTTATTATACTACTACTCAAGAATTCTAGCCACAAACACCATTGATCCCTGGTAACCACTACTCTTTACTCCAACTTTATAATGTCATTTCAAGTAATCTATATACATAAACCACATAGTATGTCTGAAATTATATATTCTTAATTAGAATAATTATTTTGGTGTGTCCCAGTACTGTGTATCATTAAACTGACTCCCTTATATTTGAATAGAATTACATGGAAGGGGTCTTTAGGATATTTTAAACTTTGTCAAAATGCTTTAGGGACATTTCTATGAAGTGTTTGCTTAGGGATCAATAGAAAAATACTTATGGACAAAGCAGAATAATTATTCATCTTCAGACCAAATAATATTTTATGTTGACTACTTCTCTGAGAACCAGAATGCAGCCTTTAATGAATCTCTTGATGAACAAATTACATATTAATTTCTCTCATCTTGATTTACTTTATTAATTCTAAAATTACATGTTGGGGATAATTACTCAAGAATCTGAAGAGTGTGGTCTGTGAAGACAAACTTCCTGAATCCTACTTTTGTTTCCTCTTTCCATGTCAACTTTAGCAGGAGACAGTTTTTCATCCTTAGTATCTATACATGCAAATGTGGGTGGATCATAGTACATATTTAATTAGGGTGCTGTAAACATTGAATGTGATAATGAAAGTAAACCACTTTGCATAATCATTTCAGAGCACAAGTCTTTAAATGGTGTTAAATATTTAACTTAGAAATCTGTTGATAGAACCTAATTTCTGTAGAAACAAAACAAAGCACATTTATAAAATATACTAAAGTTCAGGTAGATAATGGTATAAAATAAAATAAGTAAATAAATAAAATAAAAGACCTTAAAATTAAAAATTTATATATATATATATATACATATATATATATTTATCAATTATCTCCACACATTTGTGCAGTGCGTTTATGGGATGATTGGTAGGCATTATTGTGCCCATTTATAGACAAAATATTGATTTTCTCAACTATAACAAATGTATATGAAGTCATATGAATAGAGGGAGGAAGACCCTAAATTGAAAGCAATTATTTCTTTTTATCCAGCTTAGTGAATTAAATACAAACTGGACATAATTTAAGGGTGTGGAGCAAAGGAAACTTTTACAGCAGAATGAGAGAGAACCTTTATTTTTAAAAGAGTATAGGTGAATATACCAAGAACATATTTTGTTATTTAATTATTTCTAAAAATAAAAAATAAGAAAAAATCACACTGTCAGATTCATTTCTCACCTACTTTGCAAGTAAAATTTTGTGAAATATGTCATTGGTAATGGCTTCAGAAAGTTGAGTTATATCATAAGATACATTTTAAATTATCTTATGAACACGCTGATTAATCCTTTATTTTTCCTCACATTTCAAAATATCTCACCATATAAAAACTTAACAGAACTCCTGCTGTGCTTTGAAAGAAGTAGCAGTGCTGTTAAGAAAAAAAGGGGAAAGAAAAAAATAGGCAGACAAAAGCATGTGCAGGAAATCATAATATAATGAACATTTATGTACCATTATATTTTATTCATTATGCTATGGGGTGCAGACCATGGTCAAAGTGAAACACAGTCAAAGCATGCCACTAACTATAGGGATTTTTTTAAGTTTTCAAAAACTACTTGTTTGAAATTAAGTCCTATTTATATCTTCTGTTATATTAGTTTAGTATAGGTTAGACTAACTTAATAGTGAATTCCATCATTTCTTATGGGAAAATTGATAAATTATAGCAAATTAATAATCTGATATATACTTTTCCCCCAGTTAGAGATATGGAGGTGTTAGTGTGACATTGAAAGAGTCAAATTAAGGAAGTCATTCAACTCCTAATTGCCTTCCTCTTTAATTTTTACCCAAGTGAGATTATTTCAACTAACTACAGTGAATGTTGGCAGATGGAAGGTGACCATTAATTTATTTTATTATAGTTCAGAATATGCTTTTTTCTCTAGAAAAAATTATAAAGATATATATGTACACATCTATTCTTCCTTATTACATGGTAAAGATGAGGTCCATTATAACATAGTTCATACAAATTATCCAATTATGTTGCAGTTATATTTTAGAAAATTGTTTGTTATTCTTGTTAGTTGTTTCACACATGTGTGAAAGGATAAAGTGACCATTACATTTCCACATAAGTCTACAAAATAGGCAGAAATTGCTTTTCTCTAATTTTCCTTAAAACACAGTTCATAATCACTGTTTCATATAATTACTTTCATAATATGAAATGGTGGTGACAATATGAACGATGAAAGATTTTATTTAATACCAAAAAAAGATAGCACAACCCTATTTTACTGGTTAATTCAAAAATAAAATTACCACATTCACCATAAAGTATTTTGATGAACAAAATGCTTCAAAATGTACAGCATTCTGGAGAAAAAGTATGTCAAGAGAAGATGATGCAAAACTTAGGTCTGTTATTCTATTGAAAATTATATTAAGTCTGTTGTTCTGTTGATTATATTTTCTATGCACAAAAACTAATGAAATTTTTCTCTATGTTAATATTAATAAATCGATAATTAAATGACACATGTCAATATATAATTGACACATTTTGTTCCATTGCATATATAAAGGTATAGTTTGAGTTTTCTTATTTTTTTTCTTATATGTAGGTTGTTTCATTATTTTGTTTAAAATCTATATGTTTTGAAACAAGAAAAAGAGACAATATTATAAATACTCCACATTTTAAGCATCCACCTTATTTAATATAATTGCAAAATGTTTATACTAGAAAGTTGTTTCCATTTAATATGTATAAAACTAAAATGCTTGACATTGAGAAATATTCATTTAAGAATTTGAAGGGTTATGATGGGGAAAGATCACTTACACTGTGTTTTATAGTGTCACCACGGAAAGCATGCTGTTTATTTAAAATCTATAGACAAATTTCTTCGTATAATTGAAGAAGTAGAGTTGCATTTCCCAAGGGATTATAGACAATCTGTACATACCATTATGTACATTCAGCTCCAAAGTTGACAAATTGCAAAATTTTTACGACATGGATAAGTGCCAGTTTCTACCACTTCATGTGGTAATACATTGTCCTGACAGAAATGTGAGGAAATGAGAACAATTTCATCACCCTAATGATGGAGCCAAAATGTGGATCTTATATAGTTCAATTTTTCTTTGCTCACTCCTGTTAAATGATTGAAACACTCTCTGCATGCTGTATATCAATCATTAGCAGATCAGGAAGTAATACATTATATCATTTATATTGCAGGACAAGACAGTTAACATATAAAATGGCATAAAAATAAAGTTAATATTACTTCTAATCTATTAGTATTTGAAGATTATTGGATGTGTGCATTCAAGATTGAAGGTCGCACAGTAAAAGTTTTTTTTTATTCAAAATGCAATAACTTAGAATGCAATATTAATATTTTTAATTAATCTGAGACTGATGAAATTGCTTAAAGAACACTAAGCAGTGTTTTGTTTTTATTTGTAAAGTAAGCATTTTCTTTTAAAATCTTTCATAAGACTTAACTCTACAAATTCAACTTCATAGAAGTTGTAGTTTAATTATGTTTCTATTTTATTATATGCAATAAAGGAATAGGTATTCAATCTAAGGGGAAAAAAGTTAATTTCTTTTCCTACTTGTTCTTTTGCTCTTGACTTAAGAAGTCTTCCAAGCAGGCTTCCATCACTTCTCTGTCTCCGTTTCCATTCCACCACACACTTACTTCTACTTAAGAACTTAATGCATCATCCACACATCCACATGTATTTTCCCCCTGTCTTCTTAGAGCTCAGTGAAGAAACCTACTTTTCATCCCTATGGTCACATTGAATACTAGAATGTTTAGTATAAAAATAAGTACCACATTTCTTCTTGATGAATGAATAAATCCCTAAGTGAATGAACGAATTTTAAAAACTTTTCATCCATCAAGGGCTGGTTTTAAAGTTATTTTTGACCTTGAAATATAAAAATCATCTCTATTGCCAATGAACTAATTTTATTGAGAAAAAATAAATTAACATAGTCTTGGGAAATGCTACAAATAACATGAAAAAAGTTTCTCAATTACTTGATGTTTATTTTGCTGTTAACTAAACAGCGATACAAAGGCATAAATGATTTTCCTAGTGTTTTTGTGAAGATAAATCATAAAAGACATGTAATTTCTTATAACGTTTGGCCAACTGCCATTTATGAAATTATACAAGCACACATACACCCATCAATTAGAAAATGTAAATTATAATGAAAAATAATTTCCCCTTAAATAAATTCATCATTGTGTTTGTTTACAGGCGTTTGTCTTACTTTTCAATGGCTATTGGTATGTTAGTAGGCTAATTGAATTTTTTTCTTAAGTTACTTTACAAGGAACTATATGATACCAGCAGACTGTTCACTTAAGATATGACCTAGACTGTAACTGCTTTTACTACCCACCATGCATTGTGATGTATACACCTAAGACAATAGAATTAACATCTGACAATATCTCATTGCCAGAAAGAACATTTTAAGATAGGTACATCTGTGTTTTAGTTCAGGGAAATTTACGTATTCTTTATTGTATCACATTTCATCGATACCCTTGAAATTTTAAAATGTCCTGAAATTTACATCATGAAGGAATCATTTGCATTTTCCTATTCTTTGTGGCCACATTAACTAATTTATTAACAGATGACCAAATAATTATTAATTTCTTTTAAAAACAACATATATTTATGGTTGATTTCCTACATTCCCATATTGATTTGCCACACATTCTAAGATTCAATTAAATAACACAGAGGAAATAGTGACTTTGTAGTGGAATAACTCTGACAGTGGAGATCTCTGGCAGATGACACTTTAATCACGTACCCTAATTGGCAACTCAAGTAATAGACAAACTTCTGTACGTTTAAATGTGTTGAGAATAATATAACTTCTGTCATACCCTTGCCTAAATACCCCAGATGAGACAAGCCCATTTTAATATTCCATAAGAAATGACCTATATTAGTACATAATGTTCATGAAAGAAAGATGGGTGTGTTATGCACAATATAGATGACAATATAGATGTGACAGCACGCACACCTGTAATCATGGCTCATTATGCAGATAAGAAGTTCTGATTCTATGAAGTACATCAGAGGAATAATAGGTGAAGATATCATGTATTCAGTAGATATTATCAAGATTAAGACATTTTTCTAAAGCCTCGAGAGTAATTACAAGTTTAGTCAAGTTAGGACTGCGGCCAGGGAAACAGAAGTAGAACATCACCAATTATAGTTGAGTGCCCTCTTACTCTACACTCACTCTGAATTCTTGTTTTGTGATTCATCCTGCTCATCTCCTTTAGCAAAACAGACTCCCCAACTCCAAGTAAATAAATCTGTGGAAGAAACAATTAAAAAAAAGCTGTTTTTCCTTGCAAATACTTAACACTCCGCAAACAGATGCTGTAAATGGAGTATATTAAATATCTCTCTGAAATACATTTTGTTAAACCTTAAATATGTGATAAAATTTTTTCTGAGATTATTATTTCAGTTCTGTATCATCAGTTTGGAATCATGAATTTTACTGAAACAAATTTCTGAAAGGCAGTTGGAAAAAAGTCAGGTATTTCAAATCATTTTACAAATTGCAGTATCAAATATTTCCCACTTATGTAGTGGGGAATATATTTTGTCATATATTTGGTTAAAACATTATATTTACAGAACTGCCCTGATTCAAACTGTCAACAGAATAAAATATTTGCTTTTATTGTCAAAGTGGTATAGAAAAAATAACATAAATTTAGACTAGAGTTTTTCTGCAGCTACTCATTTATATTTGACCAAAAGAAGTTAAATACCAAAGAAATAAAATTATCAGAAACATTTTATCTTTATTTTCATACATTTACATCTGATATTATGCATTGTATCTTCTACTTACTAGGATGCTTTTCATTTAAAAATGTAGATCTGAAGTTGATAAATATTAAAACTTTTCTATATGAAAGAAAGATTTGTAAGTACAATTTCATAGTCATTTTACCAGTGGTTTAAGTGACTCATTTGCTTTCTTGTAGTGACAATAGCATAATGTTTTCATGGCACATAGCACTTTCCATAATGACTGTGTAGGAATTCAAAAACAACTTTAATTCTTTATGTATAATCAAAGTTGGCACATTTTACTTCTGCCTCACTCTGCTATAATTATCTTTCTGAGCATATCAACTCGTAAATGTATAGAATGTCATTTTGACTGAATGGACATATAATAAAAATAAATTTCTCCTTTTTCAACAAGTCACCAAGCATCCAGAAAAACACTGTCATTTGAAATATTTAAGGGTTTATTCTCAAAAGTTCAGGGTTCATGCTAAAAAAATACATATGTGTATATAACCTTTGTGTATATATAATATATAAATATACATATATTTATGTATATGTTCGGAGATAAACAATGATAAAGCAATCAAAATAATGATGCATCTATTAAATTTAGGTAAAGGATGCTTGGAAATTCTTGGTATATTTTTGCAATGTTCCCAAAATTCTGAAATCATATCATCATAAAAAAAATGGATGACTATAAATATTTTGTAAATATTTTTGAGACAAAAATTTAACATTTTATAGGTATCCTAAAATTGAACCACACTATTTAATATCTTCAAAAGCACTAATTAAGACCTATCTACCAAATAAGAGCAAAGTCAAGGAACAAAGTAAAATATATACTAAATGACAGGAAAGTAAGTTTGTCATTAAATTCTTGACAACACTATTTAATTCTTGAAAATTCATACTAGAAAGCAGCATGAGAACCCCAATGAAAGAAAATGCAAAGCTATTTATATCCAAATATGCCACCTTCAAACATGCACATTAAAACCAGATTTGGCTAGCTGTGTTGCTGAGATATATGTAACTCATGAATTTCCCATGGTCTACTAGAAAAAGAGCATTATACAACCTTGGAGCTATGACAAAAATTTCACTAAAGCTTGTGCATTGACATTTACTTGTGGAATAAAAATATAAATGTGCAGGTAATGCTGAAACATATTATAAATTATTGCATGATGTAATAATATAGAAATAACTGATTCACTTCACATGACAGATTGTCATTGTAGCTATAATGTGACATGTTGAAAAACCCTCTTTCTGAAAAAGCATAAAAGAGGAAGATAATACTTACTGTTGCTTGAAAATATGGGTCATAAGGAAGACAGGTATAAACCGAATCACTATCATTTCAATGAAAACAAAACAAAACAAAAAGTCCCTGCACACTCCTGGGCTCTGACCGTGGGAGAGAGAAATCAAGAAAAAAGTTAGCCTTTTACTGGGTGAGAAAGACTACTGTGTCATGGTGCACATTGGTGGTATGTGCGCTCAAAGAAAGACATGCAGAGAGCCCATGTGTTTGGCTTAAAGATTTTTCTCAAAAACTCCAATACTCATTAGTGAGATTCCATTAGCTAGGCATGTAATATTTATGGAAAAAAATAAATGAGACTTTGTGCAGAGAATGCGTAAGTATTGCACTTTAGCCAAAACCCAAAAATTAAAGAAAGTACTACAATAATCCTTAGCACAGACTAGGTTAACTTTTAGCACAATAAAGGTGATTTGATTATCTACCACCCTCACAACTGTAGCAAGTTTTGAATGAAAACAGTAGCCTGGTTTATAACAAATTTTATCAAAACTGTTTGATTAAAAACATGCACATAAAACAAAGCTTAAGCGCTGGAAAACCAGGGAAAATAGAAAACGCATTCTAAAAGAAAGTGACTAATATTTTAAAAATTAAAATAATTATCAATATGCGTAAAGAGAATTTCGAAGAGGCCTAGAATATGTGACTTCAATGGCTATTTTAAAAGTAAAAGGAGGAACTGAATAGATTTCAGATAGTAACTTCAGCATAGTAGAAAAAAAGGTTCAGTGAACTCAAGACCAGTAAATAGGAAATTTAGGCTGAAGCACAAAGTTTAGTTAGTTAAAAGGAGGCCATTAGAGCCGAGTATGATTCTGAAGTGCAAGCAAACCAAAATCAAAGTCTGTGATGTGTCAAGGTTATGGAACTGAGACATCAGTCACAACAGTCAATTAGGCTCTAAGATATCACCAACCAATCATTTCTATACTTTGCTTCTACATTTTTCTATAGAATCTCTCTATGAGGTCCTGTTGATGGAGAACTTAGAGCCATTTTGAATCTTTGCTCAAAGATTTTTGCTTAAAATTTTATGTGCTTCAGTTTGTCATTTAATACCACCAAAGTAGGAGCAAGGAAAAAACACAAAAATAGAGAAAAACTGTTGCACAAGAAGTTTTGGATAAATTTGCTTTGGGTTTTAAGGTAGAGAGAGAGAGAGGGTAGGGTGGTGGTTATATTTGTGAAAATTCTTAGTCAATTTGAAGTCTTTAAGATATTAAGCTATAGTTCAAGATGTTTATAATCCACAAACTCAAGATTTAAATTGACTGAAAAGGCATGTGTGGAATTATTTTAGAGTTAGGCTTTATTAAGAACCAGCATATAATATAAATGAAAAATCTGGAAAGTTTGATGACCCATGAAAGATTTTATGTTATCCAGGAATTATTTTAAATTCTGTTAAACTTGATAGTAACTTATTATTTTTTTAATAGCTATAACTTCTCTTTTAAAAAATGCATGGAAAGACAAGGGTAAAATTGACAATATGTAGGATTTAACTTTAAAGTATTTAATATATTGTAGACAAATGTTTAAAAATTATATTTGTAGTTGTACAAATTTGATATTTTTTACAATACAGGTTTCCTAGTAAGACTGGATATTTAAATCATGCTTCCATTTGTTTTGGCTAAGCTAACATTACATAATGTCTACTTAATTATACATATTTATTTTAAATGTTTCTCAAAAAATTCAAATGAAATAATCCCTCAAATATCTCTCCAAGATATTTCCATAATGTCATAACAAATATATGAGTTGATCTTGGATGCTAATGTATAAGAACTAAGTGATGCCTATATTTTATATACTTCAAAAGATTTAAACTATCTATTCCTCAAAAGTTTAATTTTTTTAGATTACATAATTTATTTTTATTTGCAGATATATTTTGTGCTAACAGTTTATAAAACCTACAATGTATTATATATAATATATAGCATTTATACATTTTCTCTGCTCTAATGACTCTATAACTTTATATACATATGCATATATAACACATTGGAAAGCATAGATTTAAATAACCACAATTTAAGATATTCAAAGTCAAATACTTAATAATAAAATTTAATCTTAAGACATTTTAAGTGCCCTGTAAATATACTTTATATAATAAATTATAAAAACTTGGTGATTATATATAATATTATTTTTACTGAATGTTAGAAAAATATCAAGGGCCTTTCATGATTTCTGTTTCTAATTGTGCTTATCTGAAGGAAACTTCTTTTATGATTAGTTGAATGAATTTGATTTGAAGATACCTTTTGCTCTGCTTGAAAAACACTCTGGCATTCTCCATTGCTCCAAGGACCTCTGCACCGCTTTCATAATTAAGGCCATCAATCTTGGACATTTTTATTGCTGATTGTGGTGCAGGACCGCTTGGTTAAACCTTTGAAAAGTAAATGATTACGGAGTGGCAGTTTTCTATGGCAATTTGAGCTTTGGCTTTGGTGTTTGGATTCTACAGTCTGTTACCCAATATTGTGGATGGATGAGAGACTTTTAAATAAAATTTTTGGGAACTTTAAATGGCAGAACAAGCACATAGAAACACACACAGCAAATCTGAGATTTTTTAAGGTAGAGTGTAGTTTTACCTGTAAAAAACTACACTCACATCCTGTGTCACTCACTTCCAAATTTAAGAATTATCTGTTTTTCTAAGTATGTCTATTTTACTGGGTTAAAAATTTCTATTCTAAATAGCATGATAATCTTTTTGCATAGTTTTCCTACCCCGAGCTGCTAATCTCCTAAATATATATCTCATTCTCAATTATGATCTCATTCTTGATTTATCATGAAAAAAATATTGAAATGAAGTCTCCATTTTTTTGCACCAAAATCACTTGCATCCCAGTCATTTTTCTCTAACAATTAGGTAGATTCCGCTTCTGTTTCCAAGACCTATTCTGACCTCCTCAGATAGTGATCTCTATCTTCATTAACTTATCAAATCAATTCTAATGCTTGCCCCAGTACCAATTACCAAATTGTTACAAAAATGTTTCCCTGAAAGGAGCTTTCTTGGAAATAGCAATAGATGCCAACATTTGATGTCTTAGTGCTACAAGACCATGCTCTCTCTTTCTCTCTCTCTCCCTCTCTCTCTCTCTCTCTCTCTCTCTCTCTCTCTCTCTCTCACACACACACACACACACACACACACACATTGTCAAGCAGAGGTTCACCTGAACATGAGACTGATATTCACTAGATTGGAGGTTCCAAGAACCGACTCCAGCTCTCCATCCCACCCCGCTCTCATCTTGAGTCTTTTAAATTTGCTAGAGCTACTCACAGAACTCTGAAACATTCTACTCTCTGGTTGGAATTCAGAAACATGTGGAAAGGGACGTGAGTATCCATGTTCTCTGAGACAATACCACTCTCCACTAGTTCATATACCAGAAGTTTCTGACTCTACATTTGTGGTTTTATGGGGCCTTCTTTACATAGGGAAGAGTGAAAAAATGATTGGACATCTATTATACAATCCACCTCCACTCCCATTTGACTCCCTAGAGGTCAGTTTTGGTGGACCAGAAAGCTCAAGGTGATTTGATGTCTTGGAAAGAAGTCCTCTTAAACTGGAGCCTAAGGTCACCTCATTAACATAAGAAACATATTTTAATCATTCTAATGAATTTCCAAGAGTTCTAGGAGCTATGTGTCAGAAGCAGGAAGGAAAGAATACACACACACATATAGAATATATATATATAGAATATATATGAATATATGTATTGTTATATATGTCATTAGGTACAGAAAATTTCACTATGATCCTCACTGAATTTCAATTTCCCTTTATATAAGACATATATGCATATCTATCTTATAAATTACTGTGCACACATGTAAATACTATGGGCAAATACATTTGATATTTGGAAATGTTTTTATATTAAAATTGAAAAAATGCAAATTTAGCAATACCTTTATTTTTTGAAATTCTCTGACTTGTAACTGAAAACCAACCAATCTTAGTTATGTCCAATGTTGATGTTGCATTGTACAGTATGGGGTTTAAAAATTAACCTTTGTATATCATCATTTAATTTTACTCAACTATGTACTAGCAGATTCAGTAGAAAATGGGCATCATTCCCAGATGTTTTAATACTAAAAGTGTGAAAAATGGAGACTTTTAGTTGATTTTTCCCCTCACATTTATAATTCTTCCTACATTGAAATATAATTAAAATACAACATTATTTTCATTTTTAATGCCCAACATAATGATTCCACATTATATGCATTTGAAATGATAATCACAATAAGTCTATTCACCATCCTTTCTTAGGATTTTCAAATTTGCAATGCCTTGATTCTCATTATAGTCCCCAGGCTGACATATTTTTCTCATATATTTTCTAAGTAGAATTGTGTACCTCTTGATTCCATTCCCTATTTCTCCCACTCCTCAGCCCTTCTCTTCTTTGGTAACCATAAGTTTGCTTTCTGTTTGCTTTTTGGTAACCATAAGTTTGCTTTCTTAAGATTAAAATCTTAAGATTTTAATACTTTATTTTGTCATAATATTAGGTTTGCGGAAAAGTTGCAAATATTGTATAGAGAATTTCACTATGCTCTTCACTGAATTCCAAACCTTTATATTACCACCTTAAATCATTCGTATGGACCGAAGGGACTTTTTTCTCTTTTGAATAAATATCTGTGTGTGCCCTATCAAGTCTCCTGGGGTGACTCATTTTCTGTGATGATCCTGTGGCAGGAAATAAAGGAAGCATCTGAGGAAATGGCCATAAACTGAGACGCTGTAGGTTTGTAGTTGCAGGAAGCAGGAGAGTGAGGTAACAGGTTTGCCTCTAGGGCACTTTTAGGGTAAGTGATGCCAATAGGTGCCAGTGCTTACCCCTTCCCAGCTGAACTCTCCGGCTAACTAGCTCTGAAGTTATGAACAGAGTCTCTCCTTGATCAAGTAATCAAGTCACTAGACACACAGGTAGCTGAAAATAATAGGAATTAACCGGATGTCTTCTTTATTTTCAGGAAAAGGTAATGTATTCCTTCCATGCATGTGACTTGTTGTATATAATAAGATACAAAAACTCTGAAGGAGAATAGGTTATTCAGAGAAAACGGATACTGGTTTCCCACAACCCAGTCCTCAGCTCGACTCTGAATACTCTCTTTAATAAATTTCTTTTTATTTAAACTTTTAGCTCGAGGCCTGGTACAGTGGTGTGTGCCTGTAAGCGACAGCTTATGAAGTCACGGTGGGGTCTGGGGATCACGGTTTGAATTCCACCCGGGACAGCACAGTGAGACCTAGTCCCCCCAAAAATAGCTGGGTATGGTGGCGTGCACCTATAATCCCAGCTACCTGGGAAGCTGAGGCTGGGGATTACTTGAGTCCGTGGTACCCTGGGCAACGTGAGCCTGTGGTTCCACAGGCAAAATTAGCGCGATCTAGTCTCAAAAAATAAATTAAATAAATAAATAAAAATAAAAATAAAAGTTTTAGCTCTATTCACAGCAGTGATAAATTTGTCAAATATTAAAAAAATCTTAATTTAAAATTAACTAAGTGTTAGATTTTATTCAGATTTCAACAGTTTTTCTACAAACTTTCTTTATGTTTTGCAATTTTTATGGAGGTAACATTGGTTTATAGTGCTATGTAATTTAGGAGAATTACACACCCACAGCAAAGGATCTATAGTTCTTTAGATTGCAGGGCCTTTCATCTCTTTGTATTTTGCTTCTTTCTCTAGTAGCCTCAATTATGCCAGCATATTTCAAAGTTTTGTTTGATAGTTCCTTTGTTTTGAGTCTCTATTCTACATATGAGTGTAATCATCTGCTATTTGTTTTTATCCTTCTGATTTAGTTCACTTAGCCTCATTTATCCAGTTCCACCCATATTTTCATGAAAACAAGGTTTTCATTTTTTCTTTCTTCCTTCCTTCCTTCCTTCCTTTCTCCCTCTCTCCCTTTCTTTCTTTCTTTCTTTCTTTCTTTCTTTCTTTCTTTCTTTCTTTCTTTCTTTCTTTCTTTCTTTCTTTCTTTCTTTCTTTCTTTCTTTCTTTCTTTCTTTCTTTCTTTCTCTTTCTCTCTTTTCTTTCTTCTCTCTTTCTTTTCTTTTTTTTGTAGCTGACCAATATTCCATTGCCTGTAATATTCTAATATTTATCTACTCATTTCCCTTTGAGCAAATAGACAATGGAGTTCATAGTTTCTAGGTGCTCTTTGCAGAAATAATTTGTGTTTGTGCTTTATACCAAATCATTTATAATACATATTCATAGATTTTTCTACAACTACCCAAATATAGTGTATATCTGTATGCCACAAGCATACATGTTCATGTTTGAACATGCATGTGCATACATGCAAACATGTGCACATAAAAATAGAACCATGCACGTATATGAATATAAATTCAACTGAATCCTTTAAATATAATCCTGAAATATAGAGTTCATGGTAGTCTGACTCTCTTATTTTTAGTAATGTATCTGATAGTGAATAATCTAGATTTCATTTATTTATTTGTTCAGTCCCAGAATATATGAGCAGTTATTTTATAAATAACGCATACCCTCATGAACTTGCAAGTTACAGTCTGTATGCACCGTTTGTTTCATCTTGAGCTTAGCATTAGCCACCCAAACACTTTTCCAAGCTTACTCCTGTCTGCTGCTTTTCCTCCCATATCCCATTCCGTTTTCATGTCATAAATTTGTGATAATAATTCAATTCATTTATCCTAGTCTGCATGCTACCTTGGGATGCTTTGACACCTTTTTCTATGATTACTTTCTTTTAATTTTTTGATAGGTTGTTTCATGATACTTTTTTGCATACCTTAATAACTTTGTGATGTTATGTGTATTTTTATAAATAATCATGTATCCATTAGCACCATAGCATATGAAACAGTTCTGCTATCCCCAAAATCCATCTCTCTAGTCTGTTGGTAGTTAAGACTGCTTCAGATCTAATCTCTGTCTAGTATTTGTTTTCTAAGCCTGAGTTTTGTCTTTTCTAGAATGTCATACTAATGGAATTATGCAGTGTGTAGATTTTTGGATTTGACTATCTTCAACGTATCAAATGCATTTAAAATTAATCCATCTTGATATTCCTTGTTCTATCTATCTATCTATCTATCTATCTATCTATCTATCTATCTATCTATCTATCTATCTATCTATCATCTATCTATCTATCTATCTATCATCTATCTATCTTCTATCCATCTCCTTGTTAAGGTTCATCCTTAGGCTTTTTCTTTTTGAACAGGACTGTTTTCTTTTGGGAGGGGGTACTAATTGGAAATACATGTGATGTTATCTCATTCTGGCTGTAATTTGCATTTTCCTAGTAATAAACATATAAAGCTTACTTTCAAGTTTTTATTAGCCATCCATAAATTTTGTAAAGAGTTCTTTTAGCTCTTTTAACTATTTTTAATTGTATTTGTTAAATTTGATGTTTTAATAGTTTGTCAAATATTCTGGGTGTATGTTCCTTATCCTATATGTGATGTGCAAGCATTTTCTCAAGGTTGAGGCTTGTCTTTTCATTTTTGTGAAAGTAAGTTTCAAAGGGGAAAATATTTAACTTTGATAAATACCCATCAATTCATAGTTCCAATCCATACCACACAGGTATTTTTATTCTAGAAATGTGATAATTCTATCACATTTAGGTCTATGACTGATTTTGAGTTACTTTTTATTTAAGTTTTAGATAAGTGCACTGCTTCATGTTTTTAATGAAATTTATTTATATTTTCAAAGACAAAATTTGGATTCTCTTCATTTCCTCCACTTTTTCCTGTTTTTGCCTCTAATTGTTATTATTTCAACTATTTAGCTGCCTTTAGATTTAATATGTGCTTTTTCTGTAGCCTTGCTCTAGGTTTATTTGATTCTTTGTGCTTTTTCCCAGATAATTTAGTAATCAATGTTTGTGTCTCACTGAGGTCTCAGATTTTGGTGTAATTATTTCTGCCACAATCTTAGTTTCCTTATAGCTTCATGTGAAATCTATAATTTGCAGCAATTTTGAGTTTTTTTCTCCTTCCACTACCCTCCCCATTTTTTTTTAATTGGTAAAGGTGGGAATAGCATTTCTAGTTCTCCAACTCTGAGCTGAAGAGATACTTGTTCATAATTTTTAATATCCTTCTGCTCATTATTTGTTTCCCCTTGTAGTTTTTCATTCACAGTGCATAAAAATTGAGAAAAATAAACTAAAAGATGGTAAGTCATGAAGGTTTGCAATTAGTTGACTTTTTTAGTAATCCTTTATTTATCCAAACAGTTTCATAGCTGGAAAGGAGTTTAAGCATAGAAGAATGACAGCAGTAGGGTGGATTTCCTATCATATGTTTTGCAAAGATGAATTATAAAATATATATTATTTCTGTGTGAAGATATTTATCATTTTAAAATGATATTGTCATTTGAATCACAAAAATATTTGCTAATGAACTTAGATATTATTTTCTTGAATGATACAAGTAATTTTGTTTCTTTCACCAACTGTAAAGCAGAAGAAACAGACAAGAAGCTCCTAATATCCCAAAATTGCAACCTCATTTGAAATCTTAAAGTTGTTTATCATTACATTCAATTGCAGGACAAAGTGACTGACTTTTCTTCTGCTTCTAAATTGGGATAATATTCAGTCATCAATCATCACTATGTCCATGTGAGGTTTTAACTTTGCTGCCTTTAATTATTCTCATTGTATCTGAAAAAAAAAACTCAAACAAATAAATGTGGATGATACCATAAATATCTTGTTTTATATCCTTGCAATGATGTTATCTTGTTTTTCCATCTCCAACAGTTCTCACATTGTTGTTGGCATTTCTGCTGGATTTTTTATTTTTACATCATTTAGCATCTATATATAATAGATGCTAAATTATATTATATACAATATATAATCATATTATATATAATTAAATTATATAATAAAATTGATAATATAATTATATAATTCATATGATGCAATTATATAATATTAAATTATATAATTATATGTATAATTATATCATATATGATTAAATTATATAATAGCATCCATTATATATAGATGCTATATAGATTATATATTATGCCTATATTATATATTATATATAGCATCTATATATAATATAGATGCATATGTTATATATATTTATATCTGTATTTTATATATTATAGCTTTTTGTTCATCTGTTTTCTTAGTCCTCATGTTTAGTATAATAAATTCCCATTAAATTACTTGTCTTTTAATAAAGGGAAAATTTTAAAATTCTCATGATCAATATGTCTGTTAAAACTCAAACTGTTGCAGTGACCTTCAAGACTACAGGATTTAGACTTGTCCTTACTTATATAGTCTTTACAGTTTAACTCAGTAGTGCTATTTTTCTTCCTAAATAAACATGTCAAATTTACTCCTAAACGCTAACCTTTGAATAAGTAGCATGTTCATTCTTCTTAGAATGTAATTTTTTAACATATTTACATGAATGATACCTTCTCAGGATTAAATGTCCAACTTTTTTATTGTCTTATGGGGATACATTTTCTTTCCAAATTGGAAATGATTTATCTCTACTGTTAATACCAACATCAAGTAACCATCATAAGGGTATATTCCTTATCTTCACCATTCAGAGCTATATTTCTAAATTCTGGAGTGAGTCTTGACACATGGCAGATTACAGTGCAGAGTCTTAAATGAATAGTGTATCTCTTCTCAATTTTTTGAAAAATAGAAATGGTATTTATGATTCTTATTTTAGTAGACATATTTCACCTTTTTATATCATATTGACTATTGATTTAAAATATGCTTTTAAAACTTATAAAAACCTCATATTTTTTGTGCATTAAGGACTTTGATCTGTTATAAGTAATTATGCATCATTTAGTTCAGATGCATACTGTTATTTGTGGACTAGAAGTCACTGGTCTAGTAGAAACTTTGAAACTTCTCCTTGGGTTTCAAAAATCTGAATATTATTCACAGATTCACCAGAATATGACAAATTTATTCACCAGAATAGGACAGTTTTCTCAATGCATCAATGAATAAGAGTGGACTTTTTCAGAAGAAAAAAAAAAGGATATTTGCTAATTGGCAATTCACAATTGTAAAATATTCTCTCAATTGACAAATGTTAGTTGACATCAGAAATTAAAGGTATTAAGGAGGATACAGATAGTAGAGAATTATGACAGTGGTAAAGAAGGGAAACAAAAAATAAACTAAAATATGAAGTATCTATGTAGATAAATTTTTAGGAGAGCTTTTATTTTATTTATTTATTTATTTATTTATTTATTTATTTATTTTTGTCTTAAGTAATCATTATCTCTGGAAAAATTCCAATTGTATTGTCAAATGTCTTGTCAAATGTCTCCCAGACCATAGAAGAAACTTCATTTTTCAGTTTTACTATTTACTAAAGCAAACAGTTTTCTTTATAAAAAAAAATACATAGGTCGTATATATACATCTCAAGTGTAGACAGTTTATTTTCATGAAATATTCTGAAAATGCATTATAGTTAGTTTCTGGGAGTTACATCTTTTAGTCTCTTATTTAACCAACTTCCCCCATTGCTTCTGAACCGACAATTGAGGTTTAAATATTTTGTGTAATTGCCAACATTGCTGGTCAGAAGCATTTATAGCAAACATGTTCACTCCTTCTTTTAAAGTTTATGCCACCATGAGCCTGATATACTATTGATCGGTTTTTACTCTGGTTGCCAAAAATCTTTCTGCTAGAGCAATTTCCTGTAATTGTACTTGTACAAAAAAGGCAGAGACGTTTGGGGGTAAGGGTGAGAATTAAATAGATAAAACACTTTTGAGTCTTTAAGTATTCAGAGTGATTTATTGGACTGGTAACTTTAAAGTTGGACAGTATTTCCTACCTAAAAATTAAACCAATAAGTTTATCTCTCAAGACAATTTTTAATATTATTTTATTATTTTTATGATTAATAAAACTAACTTTATTAAAAATTAAGGTTAATGTACCTTTCTCTCCTACTCATGACTGTCCCTACTACCAGTTCAGCAACCATGATTTTTTTACATACATTGTGTAATGAAAGAAAAATGATAGAATTGGAAACAAATTACTTATTCTTTAAGTTCTGGGTTCCAAAAGAGGGTTTTAACAATGCACACACACACACACACACACACACACACACACAAAGAACAGAGAGATTTTAATTTCAAGACTAATTTTATCAAATATTATTAGTCATCCCATGGCTGGGGATCTTGAAATTCCATACGAAGAAATTCAGAAGATAGAAAACAAAAGGATAATGCAGAAGGAAGAAATCCCATCCTAAAAGATTACATTTTATTCACTTAATGAGAATTGGCAGGGTTTTTAACCTGAATTTAACATGGGTATGAAATGTTTAGCCCTTTATTTTGGAAGAGGAAGGAAAAAATAATGAACCATCCACTTTTAGTTGAGAATCCCAAAATAAAGGAATCTTGTCCATCTCCTGATGATCACCACCAGGAGGACTGCCAAGTCCACAAGATCTTCAGTTGCCCCTATGTATATGTTGACCCTAAATAATGCGTCTGGGTGGTAAGGTGGTCATAGTGTGTTCATAAGGTGTTCTTAGGCCCTCAAAAAGGAATATGAACATGTCTACAAATATATTGATAGACCAAGATTAGCTTTATGGATAATATTGGGAGAAAGCCAGGTGACTTTTCAGGATATGTGAACATTGAATATAAGAGTATGTTTATGTTTACTGTAGGTTCATCATAAGTGACTGTATTGATTGCCTGCTGTTTAAGCAAAGTTATATTTTCAAATGAGATCAAGTACTGACTCTGCCTATGGATCTGCAGTAGAGGTATGACACAGGTCATTCCTCTTTTGTCAGCCAGGTAATAGTCATAGAGAAGTCTCATAAGACTACAGAACCCACTGGCAATGTGACTCACACAGTGCACAGGGAAGCTGGTAGTAACCTGATGGCTCAGTTGGGGCTAGCTGAAGGGATCATTTCCTTTCCTTGTAGAACCACCTACTGACACACTTAGACTTCCTTCTCTGGAATGGTAGATTTTTTTTTTTTTTAAGGCTAAACCTTCAAGACATTTGGGCGGTAACTAGGTCTGCTTATAATTGACATAGAAGTGTTGTATGTATTCTACAACATTCAGTTGGTCAACTGAGTCAAGCCAACCACAATCAATAAGTGCAGAATATGTTTCCAATACTCAATGAGAGTACTGGAAGTGAGAGGAGAGACAAAGGTCATTATGGTCACTTTTCTGTTTACACACATATGTGCACATATATATGATTTTTCTGCTCTTCTGGAACAATGTTTGAATAACTTATTAATGCATTTTAAACATGTCTTATAAGTAAAAATGAAGGAAAACAAACAGCTGGGATTACATCAAACTAAAAAGTGTCTGTAAAGCAAAAGAGACAATAACATTTCTTACCTTAGCAAATTTTCTCACCATCCTTATCTAATTCCATGAATAAAGACAGATTTTTTGCATTAAAAATAAATAAACCAGACATAAATCTGATCTAGACTTCTTATTCTAAAGCCACAGTTTGACATTCTTACATTTTCATGGACATGAATTTCTTGGCCACTCTTGGCTCACTTTGGAAGCATGCTTTCTCAGACACCACCTTCTCCCTCCACACATCTGTTTCTGGACTTTTAATTCTCTTAAACTTTGCATTTGCCAATTTCATGGATTAAAATCTTTCCCCCAGCTGTACACACTGACCTTTGTATTTGCATCTGTTTGAAATTAAACTTCTGTTAATTAAGAGATTCTACCAATTAGTTACATTCGTATTTAGTCTATCACTGATTAATGATTACAGAATTTGGAGAGTTTAGATGAAAGTAAGCAAATTAAACCTGAGATTTACCTGGCTTTACTCAAATTTGTTTAGCCAATTAAGTTCTTCTTAAATTATTTGTTAATGCTTATAAAAAGCATTAATTTATAATACTAATAAAACCTAGTAGCTTAGAATATTTCACAAAATTAAGAATTTTAGCTTTTAAAAGAAATTTAAATGTTCAGCTAAACCACAGTGCAGCTTTTGAGGCAGTACCGTAATTCAGAGTTAAAATTAAGACATTTCAAACCTTTTAGGTAATATATATTTTTAAACATGCAAGGATCTAAACATTGGTGTTATTTATATGGGTATTATAATTTAAATACTATTTCACTTTCCTTGGTTCAGTTCTGTACATTATTCTTTACTTAACACATGTTTCAGTAAGTAGTTTGCTCCTTGATCTCCATAGTTTTTCCTGCCACCTCTGTGTTTCTTTAGGGAAAATGTATTTTCTTTTCTTTTCTTTTTTTTTTTCTGGATGGGAAAGGGGTTACATACCCTATGAAGAGTTTATTCTAAAATATTCCCTATGAATATTTTATAAAATATAAAAATATTCCCTATGAATTCTGAATTTCTTTTGTTATGTTGTTTTTAACTATTCTCATATAGTTGGATGAATTATGAAATTAGTAGTTCTTATAAATAAGTATAAATACTAAGGATTGGCCTTAAATATATACTCATATCTTGTGAACTTAAACTATAGTTAATGAATGGGGTAGTTACAATGAATATATGAGGCAGCAAGCTTTATGAACAGGCAAGTTGGCAAGAAAACCAGTTTTTGTTTTTGTTTTTTGTCAATTTTGAAGCAGTAAGGTGATTATCCTTGGGAAACGTTCTTGTCTATCACATGGTTATAATAAAGTCAAGTGTATATGCTCCTGAAAGTCAGACAGATACCCAGCAGTGAGCCTTGAACATAATAAATTTTCAAAATGCTTTATCTATCTCTATCCCCTGAGACCATGTGCAAATATACATCTAAGACCATCTTTGAATAAATAATTCTACTGGCTGTCACAACAACTACTTCTAGATACTATGCAGTTTAAATAAGCAACAGGTCTCAGTTCTGAAAATATAACACACAGGCACACATACAGATAGATGTATTATTTTAAAAATAAATAATGACTGAAGTTTTAATGACTTGCATATGTATATAGATATTTAATTTATAGAATCTCCTTCCATAATCTACATATTTCAAAGTGTCTCTATAATTAATTTAATAGTAGTTGTACCACAATATTTAGGAGCACAAACTATTGTTTTTCTTTTGATAAATGACATCTATGTGTCTGGGTTGATTTGTGTCCTCTTAATATCATATCAAAGAAGTATATTTAAAAATAATGAAAAACAGAAGAGAAATAGTTATATACCATGGTTAATGAAATCAGTATTGGCATTTTATGTTCAATGTAGTTATAAATGAAGTGATGACGATAAAGCAGCAAAACAACAGAGATGGAATTGGAAAAGTCAATTTCCAATGAGAAAGCATGAACAGACCACAGATAATACTAGAATGGCCACCCAATGCAATCTTAAGACTGAAGACTTACCAGCAAGATTCGCCTTGTTCCAACAGCACAGTCCTTCACCCAGTGAAAGAACATTGCCATGTGAAAGACAGAGACTAATGAACTTAACAGACTAGTAAACAACAAACAATGGTGTTTGAGAGACTGGAGGGGACACACGAGGGAGCAGAGATGGAGAAGTAGCCCCAAAACCATTTACTGAGGTTGTGATTTAAAGAATAAAAAAATGTTAGTGGAGTAAAATAAATTAATCTTGTACATATAAAATAATGAATTCACAATCTATTCAGTGCTTTAATTCTTAAGAAATGTTTGAGTACATTATAATAATAAACTCCATATCTAGAAAATAAACTACCAGTTATGCGATGATGCCAAATTAAGCACATATTTTTAAGTGTTTTGACACGTTTGTTGCTGAGGTGACTTTGGTTTTCAACACTGGACATGATGGAGAGGTGCAGGTTCACACTCTTCAGATGTCTTCACCCTATCACATCCATCACCAAAGCACCATATTCATCTACCTAGAGAGTTATCTACCTAGACCATTGGAGTTCAGCTTTTCTTGGGCTCCTAAAGCCATCTTCCCCGTCTAGTAGCCTCAATTTTTCACTCAGATTTCTTAGGATTGTTTTAGTTTAGTTTTGCCTATTACTTTGTTCTCTGTTCTTTGTTTCGTTCTAAAAGTGAAATTATCTGATATTTGTCTTTCTCCATCTGACTTCTTCAGGCATGAGCATAAGCCCTTCCAGTGCCATGCATATCATCAAAAATGACAAGAATTCATCCTTTTTTTTTTGTAGTTGAAGTACTACACCATCTTATTCTACTCAGCTGACTGAGAATTTACATAACCTGAGAGTTTACATATTTAAAATAACCAGGTTAAAAAAGTGCTATAAAGATCTTAGGAATGTATATATTTATATAAACTAGTTAATGTTAGTTTAAAAAATACAGTGCATCTGTATTGAGGGAAGGAGAGCTTTACGGCCTCATTCTGTATTTGTAGCATTATAACAACACCTTTTTGTAAATGTATTCACAAAATTTTGCATTCACTTTCTTACAGCAGTCAAATGGAGAGTGCAATGATGATACAATTTTGATAGATGTTGTATGCAATAAATTTATTTAACCTAAGAAGAAAAACTAAAATGTTTTGGTGAATAATATAATGTACGAACAAACAATTGGATATGCAAATTTCACTTGTAACAATGATTGTACAAAATATGTGACATCAAACTAACTTGGTCAATATGAGTAACACAGTATTTAATGAGGTCAAACATTTTTTTTCCATTTAATAGTATGTAAGAAATGGTTGAAGACTCATGATTCCTCTCTGCTAATGTGTACCTCCACCATGTGCAATGTCTAAATTGACAGAGCAGACACAAAAATATACTTGCAAGCACTTCTAGATATCAACACAAATCATCATAAGTGAAGTGATAGGATAGAGCTTAGTGAGATCTTAGTGAGACTTCCAGATGAAGCTTTAGACATAAATAAGCACAGTAACTTTCTCAAATACAAATTTTTTTAAATCAAGTTAAATAGGGAGGGATGTAAAGAAAGAATGGCTTTTGGAAGCACATGTGAATATGATTTAATGTGTTATTTTCTGTCTGTCCACTTGAATAAACTTTCATTAATAGCTTAGAAGATGGATGAATAAAACCAGCGAGAATCCACATTAGAGAACAAGGGTGTCTCATTTTCATTCTATAGTCAACAGTCACCATCTGGTTGTCAAACAGAATAGATTTGAAATGGGGACAAATGGAGGCTACGTCTTCCTCTTACCCTTCCTTCTTATATTATGCTAGAGAAAGTGCTCTGGGCTGGACAAAAGGAGAATTTTTTAAAAGGATCCAATATAGTTTAATATTCCACATTTCACACAAAATGTTTTGTGCAAATAAATTCTGCTGATATCAGATAAGGGAAGCCGGGAAACTGGCAAATAACAATGGTTCACTGTAAACAGTGAATACTAGCTCTCTTACTCTCTCTTACATACAACCTCTCCATGTATACATAAACACAACTGGCCTGAATTCACTATAGAGCACATACATTCTTAAGATAAAACAACTCCTTTTTCTCCACATTTGTTCTTTCTGGTCCTTTGAAATATGGATCATTCTTACAGATGTGGGGAAGATGAGGAGTAATGACATTTCGGTTTGATTTGTATTTTCCCAGAGATAAGTGATGATGAACATTGTTTCACTTGCTTGTTAACATTTTATTCCTGAGCCTCTGTGGAGAAGTGACTGGTTAGCCCATTTTATTTGATTGGGCTATTTGTTTCCTTTTTATTGAGTTGTGAGAGTTCTTTGTAGTTCTTGGATATCTGCCTACCCCTTGTAGGATGTACGCTATGCAAATGTTTTCTTCCATTTAGTAGGATAGTAGGCTGTCTTTTGGTTTAGTGACTTTTTTTTTTTTTTTTTGGTTTACTGAACTAGTGTGCAGATTTATTTAATTTGATATAGTCTCAGTTGTATGTGTGTGTATTTGTGTGTGTGTGTGTGCGCACATATATAGGTATTGTCTTTCTGTTAAGGAAAATACAGAGTTACATTTAAAGCCAATATCTGGGCTGTTTTCAGTGTATTTACTTTTGTGGTTAAAGATCTTAAATTCCTCTTTTTCTTGTCAGATTTGCTTTTACTACCCAAGGCCCTTTATGATTTTATATCAATTGCAGTAATGATTGTTCTATTTCTTTGAAAAATGCCACTGAAAACTTGATATGGATTTCATTGAATTTGTATATCACTGAGTAAAAGACTATTTTAGCAATGCTAATTATTCCTGTTAATGAGCAGTGAATGCTGTCTCATTTCTTTGTGTTGTCTTCTATTTCTTTTAACAATGTCTAGCATTTTTATGGTAGTTTCTTCACCTCCTTTTCTAAGCTTACTTCTAGGCGGCAATTCTTTTTGATGTAATTTTAAATGTTGGTTTCTTTGATTTCTTCCTTCTTTGATTTCTTCCTAGGAGAGGAAGAAGTATGCATATAGGAAGGTAACTGATTTTTGCATATTGATTTTGTGATCTGCCGTTTTCTGAATTATTTCATTATTTCCATTAGATTTTAGTGTAGTCTTAGTATTCTTTTTCTTTTTAAGTTAACACGCAGAAACTGTGTTGACTGGTATTGGTGAGAATTATCTTGCAGGAGATCTTAGTCAAAAGGCTTTCAGTTTTTCATCAATAACTGTGTATATGGCCTCTATTATGTTGATGTATATTCTGATTATCCCTAGTTTTTGCTGGATTTTAATAATAAATAACAATTGAATCTTATTAATTCATTTATTGATATGAATACATGAATTTTATTTTTCCTGACAAAATGAGAACTTGAAAAAAGATGAAGAAAACTAAAAGAATGATTTAGTAGCCTATACACACAATACACACAGCACACCGATAGAGACACAGATACAGAGACTCAACTGAAATAGAAAAGAACCTCTTAGTAAGTGACATCTCTGCTTATCAGTAGTCTTTCATAAATCCAGATTGGGTAAATAGCTCAGATGCCACTAAGTCTCAGATCACTTTGGGATCATGCATTTCCTTCTTTTATGAGAAAGGTCAATTAAAAACTAGAATAGTAGGAGTGAGTAATCTTGAAGGTCATGATAAAGGATGTACTAGTGACTGGAGGCACTAGGCAATAGATGGTTTAGTTAACACCTTGTAAATTGGAGAGAGACTGATGATAATCCACAGTTAAAGCAAAAGTGGTTACATCTTGGGGAAAATTAACTATCAAATAATGATCAATAGAATTAAGCCTAGGAATTACCTGTCCCTGTAGATAGCTGTCTGGTGGAGTCTATGGCTAAGTGACTGCCTTGAATTCCATGTGAAAATTATGGGTACCGTAGTAAAGGACATTTAAAATTCTGTGCCAGATCCATTTAACAATAGGTCTGTAAATGAAGCCTGAATGTAGTTGCATTCTAAATTCTGTAAGCACAGTTGAAGTAGAATCCTGCAACTTATTGAGGTGATATTTCCTTTTCCTGTGTCACAAAATGAAACCTTTAGTGTTAAGAAAGTTTTAGTGAAAGTCTTGCAATTTCACTTTCTGAATAAAGTAGGAGGGCAAAGTGGCATCTTTGAGGAAACGGTATAATTAGCAATCCCACAAAATCCACTGAAGATTAGGGGTTTGCATTGCTCTCATTTCACGTTAAAAGTAGCCTGTTGTATAGTGAAGATCAAAGAGCCACCTAACATAATGGAATGATTCTCTAGTTACACCTTCTCTTCTTATATAGTCTACTAGAACATATCTATTTCACCTTTGACATCTGAAAAACACCTAATTTTCAGTAAAATACTAAACCTTTACCAGAAATTAAATCAAGTTTTGAAAAATACAGAAACAACTAAGCAATCAGGTGCATAAACAAGAACAACTTAGATTATGAGTTTATTGCACTTAAAACAAATGCCACATAATTCATGTAAATATTTAAATTATACTTCAATATTTGTGAAATTAATTCATGTGGGAGCTGTGTCTCAGAGATGCTAAGGAACTAACATTTTGATGCAGATAGTAGATATTTCAATTTCCAATCCCAGGCTTCTCCAGCCATGGTCATCACCACCAAGATATCATAGTAAAACAAAGTTTCAACTAATATCTCCATGTATAGGAATAGCAAGGTACAGTTGAAATATGCAGATACATAGTCTAGAAAGACAAGTTTACAAAAAAATTGAACAGCAATATTAGACAAAATAAAATGTGTAGCAAATTGTTCAGATAGGTGTTAACATATGTAGGGATATAATTCAAACAGTATTAAAAAATAGAGAGAACAAGTTAATTATTTTGTTAAAATATTTCTGTGTTAAATCTTGAAATTCTTGATTAAGAGCCTCAAGTTTGGAAGGTTAACATAAAGAAAGTAAGATCAAATATATAAAGGTATATATATATATGCACACACATGCATATATACACACATATACATATGCAATCAAGTTAAGAAATAAAAATTATATTAAAAAAAGAAACAAAGACCACTTATCTCCTAACATTCCTTGAGATTTTGCTCTTGTGTTCTTTCATAAATTCTGTAAAAATGTCACCCTTGGAGGAAGAGGCCTGTATTGAAATATGCCTCCAGTGTATACAAAACATGTTGACAGTTTATATCTATGCTTGATGCTCTTGAATTTCCATTTCAAAAAAAAAGTTTACAATATAAAGTAGAATATTTAACAATTTCATTATTAATTATTAAAAAATTAACATGTAATAATCTCAGATGTCATCCTCTTCCTAACTTCAAATATATTGTTTGCTTATCAACTGTCTATTTATTACAGTATATTTCTTTCAATGTATGGTTAGGTGATTTTCTTATAATTTATGTAATTTTCTTTGTTTTTAAACTTAGGAATTCACAATAATGCATGTGTTTTTAATTGGCAGTCTGCCGGTTAATTATATCAGTGTAATAAACCATTCCCCAAGGTGTCTTTTTGTTTATATTTGTTCTAAAATATGTATGAGCTTTCAAAGTTAATATTTGGATTAAACTTAACTGATAATTAAATGATCAGAATCAGTAATAGTACATGCAATAACATAAACTACTTTGCTCCTTAACTGCAAGGAAATTATGAGACCAATTCAAGCTGCATAGATTTTATGAACTATTGAGTATTTTCATCAAGGCATTATAGCTTCTTTTATAACAAACACATTGTTAATGGATGGAAAAAATACCATTATGAAGCTAGGATTTTATATAAATGTCATAAAATAGTTAGAATTTATAATCAACAATAATGAAGTCATAATACCTATCTTATAAGAATTAGTTGACCTCCCAAGTAAATGATTGCAGAAGGTGTAATTTTTCAGACATTAAATTATATGACCACATTTAGCATTTATTCCTGGTATACCTGACAGTTAAGGAAGTTTTCATTTTATCCTCTATTTGGATAATTCTTTCAAAATGCACAGAATGTGGTAATGTAAGACTTTTTCACTTTTATCTTTGAACTATGTAGTAGAAAAAATGTTTTTGAAATGTAAAATAATTTTGAAAAGACTTATACAAAACAAGAATACAAACTTAAGCCTTTAAAGTAAGATCTATAAGATTAAACGCAAAACATTTGAAGCTACATACATATTTTAGAAGCACTTGGAAAAAGGACATTAATATTTACTGAAAGCCAGTGTGTCAAGCATTAGACAAAAAGATACCATCTGTATGATCTGGTATAATTCGCATAAACATTCTTCAAAGTATGTTCAATATTCCATCATTGTAGGAAATGAGACCTAGAAGTTTATGTAATTTACCTAGTTCCCCAAATAGAACAGTGATAGACCAGTGTATTCAGAGAGACATGTTCTATTTTCAATATTCATAATCTTTCCATTGTATAGAAACTTTGGTTTAAGTGTATAGCTTTGAATCTGACCTACCTGAATATGAATCTTTTATCTGCTTCCTTTTAGCCTGTAAACTAGAGAAAATTGATTGAATCTCCTCAGTTTCAATATCCTCGGTTAGGTATCAGATGTGATTATTGAATAATACATTAGCTTATCAGGATGGCACATACATAGTAAATACTTAATACTAACCACTTTTCTTTTTGTTTTAATGTTACTCAAGTTCTAACAGGACTACTGGCATAATAGTTTCTGGTTTCATCATCTTCATTCTAATATTGTTCAGTCACTTATGTACTATCTTATGAAACAACGTAGAATAGTTTCCCAAAATATTTTA
>PVHY01004228.1:50332-96554 GCA_004024945.1 Uropsilus gracilis
GAAAGAAAGAAAGAAAGAAAGAAAGAAAGAAAGAAAGAAAGAAAGAAAGAAAGAAAGAAAGAAAGAAAGAAAGAAAGAAAGAAAGATAGAAAGAAAGAAAGAAACCAAATGGTTTCACTACTATATGGGACATGGGAAAGATAAACAAAAATCCATGAAGAAAAGTCAAAACTAGCCAACAAACAAACTGAAGTACACAACCTGGGTGGGGTGGGGATGGGACAGGGTGGAAACAGTCAGGGCAGGGGGAGGGGTGGACCCCAGAGATCACAGAGATGTGAAATTCATATATAAATACAGTATTAAAAAATAAAAATAAAAAAATTCTAGTGAGTTGTTACTTTTTGGCCTTTTGGATAAGATCAAGTATATTATAGTGAGTTACTCTGCCATAGTTCCATGGCAAAAGACAAGAGAATCCTGTGTCAGAGATAAATAGGGCATTAGACACAGCACAGCACCATAAGGGAAAGCAGCCTCAGCATATTTGCACTTGATTCCCCTCTCCCATGGTGCAACATGAAACGTCTGAGTGGATGCTGCAGATACAGCAATGCAGAGAAGAATTCCAAATCTCAAGAAATTTGCATTCTCTAGTTAAGTATGAGAACACATATTTCTTTGCCAGAAGAACAGTGAGATGCAGGTAGGAATCTCTACTCCATTCCCAAAGTGTTATTTTATTTTCAAAAAGTTTAGCAGCACAAAATGATCTTGAAAACTTTTCTGGATAATTGAATTTTGAAGTCCTTGTTAATTGGGTTCACCAGGCAAAATTTATAGGTGGGTGAAAAGCTACTGAAGACAGTAAGCTAATAGCAGTCTCAAATGCATAGCAATGTGTGATAACTCAACATTAAATCTCCACATTTTGTTTGAAATCTGTTAATTTCAAGGCAAAATTTAGTTTGATTAAGTCAATTGCTATATGTGGAACACAATAATGTCCATTAAGTGATTCTAACTTAATCTCATCTCTATAAAATCCTCGATTCTATACAAAATATCTTCAGGGTGATATCTTTGAAATGACTTCAAAATGATAAAGGGGAAATTGGTGTCTTTGGTTACTCATAGCAAATCCACTTTATCCACACTGAACTCATGTTAATGAAGTGATTTTAAAACGTCCCTAGATAGTTATAGTGATAGGGTTGCTTGCCTAGGAACTGACTGTGTGGTTTGAGGCCTGGTTCTCTCAGCCTCACTCTCCTAGTTCTGCATAAGGGAGAGGTATAAAGGTTGAGCTAATCACAATGGTAAAAAATTTAATTAAATGTATTTATATAACAGTCAAAAATGGAATACCTAATATTAGTATTCCTACTTTTCATCACAATCTTAATTTGCATTTTCAGTTTATCTCGCTAATAACATGGTCTCTCTTTTCTTGATATATTTCTTTTTTTACCTACTAAAAGCTATATATATATATATATATATGTATGTATGTACGTATGTATGTATGTATGTATGTGTGTATGTGTGTGTGTGTATGTGTGTGCATAACTTTTAGGGGTATTAAAATCTTTGTGACAGGTGAAGAGAGGTGAAGAAGTAGCCCCAGAATTTATATAGTTTGTAAATCAGTAACAGTGCATTTAAGAGATCAAAGATGGGTAACCTCCGTAAACTGCAGTGTTTACATATTTTCTGTGGAAAACATGTGCATCTTCAATGTGGTTTTTGTATCCTTAATAGATAATGTGGTCAATTCATATCATTCCAAAGTTTATTTACTAACACACAACTAACATTCCAAACTCATTTTCCCTCTACTTCTAAATAGCTGTTTCTTGTAAACTATAAACCACATTGACTCTTTTATAAGCATGCCTCTATGGAATGGTTCCACATTCTTGGTCTCTAGGTACCAGTGAGCTATGGTAGGGGAGCTATTGAGAACTCAGAATGAGGTAGATAGGCTCTGTGGTTCTTGATTCTCTGGGTTTGATTGCACCCAGGTACTTGATAGGATTTGGAAGGCAACACATAAAGAAGAGATGTGTAGAGACACTTAGAAAAGATACATGGGTGATGATAGACACTTGGAAGAGCTGGCCTCTACCTTGACAGAAAAAAATGGCAGCCATTGTGGTGACTTCATGGTGAATAATTACTTATGGTCTCCAGCCAGAAGGTGTCTAAGACTTGTAGCAAGATTTTAAGCTGCAATAGCTTTATTTCCAACCAATCCTATTGTCTGGTCATTTGCTCATAAGAGATACATAATTTTGACTGTTGCATATGGAAACTGCTATTTGGAATTTTCTTTTTTCTCTTCTCCATGGATATTACTTCTACTAAAGATCTGCCACAGTAACACTCTGTTTCCTTTGCCTTTGTGAGGCAGATGGCAGAACCCCTTTTAGTGTATGTGCCTCTTAATAGTTTGGAGTCCCTGGGTAACTCTCATTTGCACACTAACAATTCCATGTCAACTGAAACTCTCTCTCCTAGGAAGTTTTCTTCAATTTCCTGAACAACAGCAACACCACTTACTTTGTAGACTTTAACAGTAATTGTATATTCTTGATTCATCAATCAGGATATTCCCTCCTCTTGTTTATTATGGTTATTTCTCTATAATCTATGACTTGAAAGTTTATTTGCTAAAGATCCACATTTTATTTGATCCATACAAACATGCTTAGTAACTTTTCAATATTTGCTTAATGTAACAAAATGGTTACTGTAGAAATTATTTTTTTTCTCATAAAGACATGGTATACATATATTGTAGAAGCAACCCAACTGAATAAGTATGACAGAATTTGCTCGAAATTGTAAGAAATAAATCTTGAAATTGTTTCCAAATGTTAATGATTAGCACCATTTTTAATGAACAGATGGTATAAAGCAATCATTAGAGCCAGAGGGAGCTAGTTTAGATAAGATGCTTTGAAAGGATAGCAGATAGTCTCAAATAGTAATAGGATTCCTTTTCCATTTTTGAAAAGCCTACTTTATGGTATAGTTCCTTCTAAGATGTTCCAAGATGCTGCCTTAGGATGCTACTGCAATGCAATACTATCTAGATTATTAGTTTGACAGTTACGAGAGAAAAATTGTTGGACAGACTATGTGAAATGGGATGTCCTCTAGGTTCAGAGCGGTGTTCCAGAACTGAATTTTAGGTTTAGTGCACTTTTATATAAATGAGTTGAATAAGTAAGTAATTTAAATGCAGATGTTACCATTTTCTGTGCTAGTGGGGATTGGTGAAAAGTTACAGTCTGTTTGGGGAAAGATCTTTGCTGCTTCTAGATAACTTTATTTTAGTAAAAGAACTTTATAAAAAAAGGAAAATGTAACATCTATGTTTCTTTTGATTAGAAAAGCAGAAAATAGGGGCAAATAATTCAAATATAAGTGTTGTTTCTTCGGAAGTTATTCTGAAAACAGATTTGTAGAAATTCATGTATTTTATGATTGCATGGTGATTTGCCTTATAATTTTAGAGAAATGAGTCAATACCAGAATTAAAGAACTGTTGTTATGTGGCTAGTATTGTAGCTGTCAAAAAATAAACTTGACAAGTTGGGCATTATGAGTTATTAATTTGTTCTTGTAGCTATAGAACAAGATGCCCTTAGCAAAATTTTATGTAATATAAAAACTGACCTAAAGTTTTGGAAAACTATGATGGAAAGAAATGTTGACCTTAAATCAAAGCAATCCGTTATCCCAAAAACAAAATAGATTTTTTTTTTTCAGAAACAGAAAAACAGGAGGGTAAACTAGAGTATTTTCATGTCAACATCCACCAGTTATTCTTCAATCCCAAAGCTCATGTTTAGGTTAACCCTCTAAGCACTTCTGAGAACCACCCCTTCACTTCTACCTGAGGGGGAAATCTCCCTTTGGAGATACAGGACATGTTATTTCTCCACTTGAACTTCAGTTAAATAGGGTTGTGAATATTAAACCTAAAGAAACCAAAAAAATCCTTTTTTATACACTAATATCTTTATAATTTCCCCATCTTCACTTTTTTTTTATATTTTCACTTAAGAAGTGAATAGAAAATGGAAGTTTTGAACACTGAGATGTTCAAACCTTCCAAAGTTTTTTATCTACTAGTCAACATGTCAAATATGAGACTGAGTAAATAACTATAATAGTAATGAATCTTTAAAATTCTCTTTTAGAGGAATAAGACAGTGTTTGGAAGATTTAGAATGAAACTTCATGTTAAAGAATTTGATGAGATTCAAAAGCTTTAGAAATTACCCAATACCTAGAATCAGAAAGCACTGTTAGTCATAGAACAGCTAAATATTATACAAACCACCTAGTTTTGTTGATTTTTGCTTTATTGCACTTTGCAATAAATTTGTATTATTTTCAAATTGAAGGTTTATGTGATCCAACCTGGAGATAGTTTGTTGTTGCCATTTTCTCCAACATGTACTTATTTTGTGTCTCTTTAAGAAATTCTTGCACCTATTTCAATTTTTCATCATTACTAAGCTTTTTATGGTAACCTGTGACTAGTGATCCTTGATATTACTATTGCAGTTTGTCCTAGGATACAGAGACTCATGGAAGACATCACACTGGATAAATGTGTGCTGACTGCTTAAGGAGTTCACCCTATTACCTGTCTTCAGGCCTCCTTTTTCCATGACAAAAAGTAATATTGAAGTGAGACCAACTGCTTACACTCCAGTGGACTCTAAAAGTTTGAATGAATGAACAGAACAATTATTGGTGGAGTATAGAGAAGAAAAAAAAAAACAAACAACACTCATTATTATTGGTGGGCAGGCAAATTGGTACAGCCTCTGTAGAAAAATTAATGAAATACATTTAAAAAATAACAAAAAATTCAATATAATCCAGCACTACTTTGCTAACTATTTATCAAAAAGTTTGGAAAAGCTAATGAAAAAAGTTTTGTATAATCCTTAGTTCACAGTGCCACAATCCACAGTTGTGAAGTCATAGAACAAAACTTAGTGCTCAATGACAGATGACTGGGCATAGAAATTGTGGAACATACACTCAGGAAGTGATAGATAGGTAGATATAAGATGGCTTCACCTATCAATGGAATACTCGTAACCAAAACCAGATAATGGCAAAGTGGAACAAAAGCAATTCTTAGACGTTGTGAAAAATATGCTGGTTTCCAGAAGAGAAAGGAGGTCTGGGGAAGGAAGAAAGCAGGACATTGGCAGGGAAGCTCTGGTGGAAGATAAGTGAAGCATGTGTACACATGTGTAACCCCCAAATTTTATAGATATGTAGACAACTGAATATATATATAATATATATACATATATATGTATGTATGTATATAAAATAAAAATGAAAGGAAGAATTAGATCTCTTGCTTTAAACCAAAGTCTAGAAATGGCTAAATCTAGGAAGAAAGACAAGTCTTTCTAAAGCTGAGATAGACTGAAAGCTATGTATCTCTATCCACCTAGCCCACTTTAACAGTGAAAAAACAAAATCTCAACTGAATCAAAAAGTGCTACTCCAGGGAAATAAAAAAAGGAAAGAGAAACAGCCTGATTGTTGATATTACAAGCTTGACCCATATAGAAGAGTAGAGCTGTGGGCATTCCCTGAAGTTCAAGGTTGATCCAGAACAAGAACCTGGCTCTACCAAAATGAATGAAGGTTGAGAGAGGCTAGGATGCTATCAAAGAAAAGTCTGGAATTAGGTGAGTACATGAGGTTTATGGTGAGAGGCCTATATACAGAGGTGCCAGGTGAAGCACCACATGCTAATGGGGAAAATGTGGCATGTCATCCATATGTTCTACATGTGATCACTGATCGGTAGCCATGCTAAGCAATGGGTTTTCATTATAATTATTTTTTATATGAGTCATGAACTATTTTTAGATGTGAAGCTATGGCACACTTAATAGACTACTCTGAGTGTAGATAAAGCTTTTGTATGCTTTATCTGAAAAAAAATATGCAACTCACTTTTTTTATATTAATTTTGCTTTATTATGATTCACCTGTACCCAGATGTGTAGTATTTCTGAGATCTCTGTGCATTTTGAATATAATTGCTAAGAATGATTTATTATTTTGCTATTGAGATGTGTTTGACAAAAAACATTTATTTATTTATTTTACTTCTCATTAGCAACATCATAACATACTTTTAAAGATTGACTAAGAACTGGAGAAAATAATAACACTGAAGGACAAGTAGTGGGTTTACTGAATTGGAGTGGAATAAGGAGACTGATGCTAGATGAAATTGATGGAATTGATGTAGACACTTGTTACAGGTAAGCAGAACTGAAACTGGGGTGAAAGAGAAATCTCTATTGAATGTAAGGAGTAGAAAAACTGTTTTAAAATAATATCAGTTGTGTAAATGTCAACCTATGATCTTCAATTGAGTGGCCACAGGATGTTACAGTCAACTTGAAACATCAGATCATGCAGTGTTGACATTTAGAAGGTAATAATGCTTATAAGCACAAGGAAATGCTGGCAGAAATAGAGCTTTGGTGTTTTTTAGCATGTTTCTTTCAAATAAAATCTATGGTGAATTTGTTGATTAAGCAAGTTTCCTCATCACATACTATATACCAAGAATTATGCTAAGAATTGGGTATGATGATATAGTAGTGGGTATGATGATATAGTTAGTGATATAGTAGCTAAATGTAGTTTAACAATAGCTGAGGTGAATATTTTCTCATAAGCATTACTTCTGCACTTTATTCACTTTTTAAATGTTTGATTGAAAATTTTGCAGCACTGGTTTTTCATCTAGAAAATACACATCAAATCTGGTGACTGTGCATAGTATTTCACATATCTTTTTCACACATCTAATTTTAGAAGATTTTATTTTTTGTCTCTGTACTATCTCACAAACCTAGGAAAATTTAAACATTACTTTTTTTATCATGGCACATGCTTGCAGTAGCCTGTAGTAGGTACTCAAAACTATGTAGAATAAATGAATCAAATTATCATAATTAGGCATATAATGGGAAATCAGCTTCTATCTCTAAGTAATTCAGTATAAATGGGAGAAGATATAAGACTGATTATTTAATGCAGGGTAATTTAAATTTAAATATTTACTTGTGGGGTCATTTGTAGTCTTTAGGCATGTTAATGCAAATTGAATATACAACTCAGTAAATTTTGGTTAACTTCGGTCATAAAACTTTGAACTCTACTTCAACTATTTAATATATATTAATTCTACTCCAAATAGGTTGAATTCCCTTAAATTATCCCATTCTTAGTCCTTAAACACTTTTTCCCCTTAAAATGAAATCATCATTCACCACTATTCTTTGTTTAAAAAAAGGCAATTTGTATCTTGGGCAAAAGTATATCTGCGAAAAAGACATTTTAGCCTTTAGCAGATGGACTTATTTCAAGTCATTGATTTTAGAATGTTACAGAAAGCAGCAGAAAAGTCTTGCTGGTAATTTTTATTGAATAGACTCCTATTAAAGATGGAAGTCATGGCAATAAATAACAGTAACCTTTGTATAGCACAGCTTTAGGCAGTATTAAGGCCAAAAACTTCTCAGGGGACCGAAGACAATTTTGGTGCTAATTACCCTTTTTTCTATATGAAATGTTAACTGTCTAAGAATTAATGGAACAAATCCTTTCAACTAATCTAATGCTTCAAGAGCTATGTCATCCTTAAGGCCTTGGTGGTTCAATGACAATCAGTGAGTTTGCGCTGCATTTCAAGGCCTCGGTCCCTGCAACACTCTAAGGCTGTGAGGTTACATGTTGAACAGCATTTTTCTTTCCCTTATATTTGATAAGGGGCATTCATCCAAGGGCAAAATCTCTCATTAGAATGTTACTGAAGCTGGAGATTTGACTGACAAAGCATCATAAAACAGCTTGATCTTTCCACTCCCTTGCAGATCCATCAATCCTGGCCCAAATGGACATTGAGATGAAACACCCAGACAAGCGTGGAAAATGGCCCCTTGTCCCTGTCATAGCTGAAGTGAGGAGATCGCCCTAGGAAAGCCCAGAGTCATAGGTTATTCCCCTGTGTGCCAGGGCTCTGCTTCAGAGGCTCACAAAACTTCAGCTTTGTTTAGAGTCAGAAAGACCAGGTAATTTCCTTGCTTTTCTTTTTTGATACTGGAGGCTGCTATTTGCCACCATGATAAATGCTATCATTTGTCGAAAATTAGTTTAAGCTGTAGGACTAAATCTTGAGATCCCTTCAGTCATTTTAACTTCAGTAAGCAGAGTACACCAGGCAATTCCTGAGACTTCGAACAATTCTAGAGCATTACTAGGTGTAGCGAAAATAGGGAATCTCTGATGTTATCAGGTTATTTGAAAGTGATCCCTAGCCTCAGTCACTCAGGTAGCTGGGATTACAGGTGCGCACCACCAAACCCGCCTTGAAATGGTTTCTAAATGTCTCATCTGGTTTAAGGAAAGAGGACTATGGCTCTCATATTGTGGCACACAAGTGATAGGGAATTTATCTTTTTTGAGAATTATCTAAATGAGAATTTTAGTTTTATTTATATATTTTTAATAATTTATTTATACATATATTTCACCTCTCTGCTTCCCCTGGGATTCACCCCCATTTGCATTCTATAGTTTGGTTATTAGCTTGTTTTGACTTTTCCTCCTGGCCTTTTGTTTGTTTTTCCTATGTCCCATATAGGAGTGAAACCATTTGATTTCTGTCTTTTTCTTTCTGACTTGTTTCTGCTAACATGATTCCTTCTAGGTTCATCCATGTTATCTCAAATCCATCAAGTTTGTTTTAAAAGTCATTAGCAGTCTGAACAAATGAATGAAGTTTACCACTTAGTTCACGCAGGCCAGAGAAAAATCCAGAGTCTGGTGCAGAGATCTTCAGGAATCCATAGGAAGTTTGCAGTTGTGTCTGTTAAATGTGGCTTAACTTTTTCCTAATAAGTCTAATATGGTAATTGTAATGCCAAGTTACCAATTTAAGATGAAAACTAGACCAACCAGGAGAGAAGGTACATCTTCATGGAAGCAAATTATAAAGTAATTGTTTTGGAAGAGATATAATGCAGAGAGGAACAATTGTTTGGGTGCTTCTAATGGCAACCAGGAGCTCTTAAACATGTATCTACTAGAGAGATATGGTTGGTTGCTCATCATTCAAATAGGTGTGATAAATTCCCACCCATAAGCAATGGCACCTCAGTATATCCCTGACTAATTTTTTTAAAAATATCTTTTGGTATCTTGATTCTTTATTAAGTTTAATATCACTATGAAATCATGAAATCAGTTGATTTTAAGTATTGATAAAAATAATGTTAAATTTCTAATTTTTACTCTTTCTGCTTTTGTTTTGGGAATAACTCCTGCTTGAATCAGCTTCATGAGTGACCTGTCTAATCCTTTCACAGTGTGCATAACTGATTGCCAATCGCTTTTTGAAAACAGTGCATCTATCAACTTCTCAAAACTGCATGATGTATTTTTCTTAATAATACCCTTTTCTTCTTTTTCTTTTCTTAGATTGTTGAATTTTTTGTCCCTGATAATAGTGCCTAAAAGCTGTTTTCTTGTTAAGTTCCCTAATGTTGCTTAGTTTTCTAGTTTTTGAGTGTTAATGAACTAGTCTATGTTTATAGTTTGAACTTTGAAGGAAGTTTAATACATTTAGTGTTTAAAAAAATCTCAAGTCCCCAAATATATATAACAAATGTGTCATCTGCTCCTAAATGTTTACCTTAGTGAATTAAAAAAAGTATTTCATAAACTTTAAACTATTATGCACAGAACTACTGTCAAAGTTATCATTAAACTTATTTTAATATTGAATCCTCATGATGACATAAGCACAATGAGAGACAAAGAGGAATGGTGACAGATTCTGAATGTGCTTTAAGGAGAAAAGTCCTTTAAATGTATTTTCAAGGATAAACAACGTTTTTTTGGTCTAATAGATAAATGATGTACCACTTCCATTGACCCTATCAGCTACATGCCATCTGAAGATTTTTTCTGTATTTCTGTTTTACTAGTTACATGCATTTTCTCTTTATATCTAGAATGAGAAATTCTTTGGCAATTTATTAAGAATAGAAATAGTGGAGAAATGATTTGCCAAGGATCTTCATAAAGTATTAAATATAACTGAAATGTAACAAATATCCATCAAGAAAATCTACTTAGCCTTTAGTACAATAATTTACTACAACTTTATATGCTTCTTTCAACTTTTCTTCTCCCCCCTTCAAATTAATCTGGAGATTTTAGATTTGTCATGTTCTTAGTGTGAGTCTTTCTCTTCAGCGCCCCCAGGTTGAATGTGTTTCTGTCTAGGGAGGCTTCTTGGATGCCTTTTCTATTTCTCCCTACATATAAAACAGTCTGCATCTCTATGATATACACATTTTCTGTAGCACATGGCATTAATTTGTACAGATGGCTTGGCTTGTTCTTTTGAGTAACGATATGCCGGTGTTCCATTGGGTGATGGAAAGTAGTTATGTGGTACATAGATATTGGATTGCATTGTACAGTTCATGCACCTTTGAACTGTGGATGAGTTCTTGGTGTAGTAAGGAATAATTAAATGAAGGAATAACAAAACACTAACTTAGATTTGTCTCTTCAAAACACTAACTTATATTTAAATGTTTATCTCTTAATCCTTGTGACAATTTGACTAGAAAAAAATCATTTGAGTATAGTTATGTTAATGAGCATGTGTTGCTGTCACCATCCTGTTTGTGCCACCATCAGACTCTCAGTAGGTTTGTTATTGGTTCTAGCAGTTACAAAGACATAACAGGCAGGACACAGCAATGTCAGGGCTATGGCTGGGAGGCAGGTGAGTGCCCCAGCCCCTAGGAATCTTCATGTTCTTTCCCTGCCCCCCCACCTCTCTCTTGCATTCTCTGGTGCTTTCTTCATATTCTCTTCTCCCCTTCCCCCTGTTCTCTAATCCCAGGGTGATGATCCACTTTATCCTTTCCTCCCAGGCCCAGGTGAGCCTCCTCACACATCCATATAGCTACTGGACCCAGATGTATTCATAGTCCTGGGGAGGATGCAATAACACAGGTACTGGTCATAAAGGCTAATGAAGATAAAAAGCCTGATCAAATGATTTTCCCTTCATTAATGGGTTCTGTGTTAGCAATAATAAAAAAATATATGTCACCTGACTTGAAAGTTTTGTGTATATGCATGTGATCTTTAGATCACATCTCGTCACAAGGTTCTGATGTTGTACCTCATGATATTATTCTGGCATATCTTATGCAATAATCAAAATTCTGCAATAGATGCAAGTCATTATTGAATACATAGAGTCTGTCACTTAATAAAGAAGGCAAAATGTAATAGCTTTTGAAGTTACATGTGCTTTTTCTCACATTCCTGCATGACCACTCCTCTCTCTAGAATTCTACCTTCTTCATAATTTCTGGCAATTTCTTCACCTGTGTTTACTTTTTTTTTCTTGGTTATTCTTTGTTGTCTGTCTCTCTGTTCTAGCTACTGGCTTGCCTTCCACTTTGGACCATATTTTTGCCAGCATATCTCCAGTTTCTCCTGGACAGCGGCTCTTTACCATCCCTAACCCTGGACTATCTGTCTCCTCCCCTTATTGAGAGCCCTATAGCCATAAACTATGAATATTACTACAAGCCCAGTTCTTGCTCACCTGAAAGTGAAGTATATATTTGGGTTACTGGGAATAAAATATAATTACCCTTGATTGAATAGCATCTCAATCTAGTACTTCTGTAGACATCCACCTGTAAAATACTCTTAGAACTTAGAGATGATGTGGTAAGTAAATATAAAAACTAGTGTAGAAATTAAAAGAGTAATAACTTTTCATTAGTTTTATAGAGACATATGGTGGAATAGTCTACCATATTTAGGTAAGAGCAAAACTCATATATACAACTTTTGAAAACCCTCATTGATAACGCAATGAGCAGCAATGGTCAGTTCACGTTGACCTCAAAGGAGGTTCCAGTGGATAAGAGAGCAAATCCAAAGGTGTTAAGCCTAAAATAAATTTGTGTCATCTGTGCTGAGACAAAATATAAGGATGGTAGAGCAAGAAGGTTCATGCCATGTCCTTTATGAGACCCTTCCACACTCTGACTAAGCTCCTGTATATGGTTGACTTGTTGGCTTTCATTAACACTTTCTTTTCATGAGTTCATGCTCATTGTGACTTGAATGATGACTGCTCTTGATTATATCACACTTTGTCTCTAGCCTCAGCCATTTTTTGAAACATAGTTTTCTGACTTGCAATATAGTAATTGTTACCATTTGTAGGTGCTGCAAAAATACAGTCTACATGGGTGCTCTATATCGTTAAGTGTACTTCAACCTAGTCAACAGGGAGTATTTAAATCCCCTACAAAGATTTCTAGACAGTATTGTTGGAGATAATGGTCACTGCTCCTGGGGATGTTCACCCCTACTTACATGGTCTGAGAATTAATGTTTTGACAACCCTAAACTCTGAGTTTCTGTTTTTCCTGATATTTTAGTCTTCCTGCTCCAAAGGGCTAGTGGAAGTCTGGAATGACACAGGCAATAATACACTTCATGTCATACATATGTTCACAGATGTGTGGTTATATGGACCGGAACACACAAATTAAACCATCTAATGGTTCTTTCTAGTATCCCATATTATAAATCCCATATTATAATACATCTGGACTTTGAAAGTTATGTATTTCCACTCCATCCTTGTAAATGAATGTGTCTGTGTTTATGCATGTAGTCACATGAGATGGAAACTGCCAGAGGTGTACTGACTTCTGCTTTTCAAATTGTCCATTATACCTTATATTCCAGTTAGTAAAACCTGATGCTTTATTTCCCTAATAAATAAAATCTAAAGATTTCATGAAATTTAAAAGGTTGCTAGGAAAAATATTTTTTTTTAATTTTCCTCCTATTTTTCCTAGCAACCTTTTAAATATATATATATATAAATACCATATATATGGTATTTGTTGTGACTTAGTAAAATTTAGATATTCAATAATGTTAATATAGTCTTCTTTTTAATGGCAAGTCAAGAATTATCTATAGAAAATGTAGAGCTCTGTGGTCTGTTCCCATGTGCCAAAGCATATAGCAGTTAATTTTGTTAAGAATTTTCTATACTTTTGACTGTAAATTGGTAAAGAACAGAGGGGGGTGAATCCTTTTATATTCTGTTCTTAAATAAGGGAATAAAATGGTCTAAATATAGAAAGATATTCCCCATTCATTTCTAGTTAATTTCTTAATGCACTTGAGAAAAAAATCATTATGTAGTCAGCATATCATGAAAAAAAAGATGATTTTTAAAAATGCTTCCTAAAATTGTCCTAATTTAACAAAACAAAAAATCAGAACTAGGTTTAGAGAATATGTTAAGATTTTAAAGTTGTCTTGTGAATTTAGTTGGTTTAACTGAATTGCATTACCTTAAAGTCTTCAAATATGATTGATAGCAACATTAAATAAGTCTTTCATCTTGAACTTCAAATAAAAATTGCACATCCAAAAGAAGGTAGGGCATGAAGCTATCCCTAGGGAATCTGAAATCTTAACACTGTGAGATCTTAACTTCACAAATGATTAATAAAACCTGTAGCATAACACTCCTAATAGCTATGTCATTGCACAATATCCATAAGGGAACCTGTCTTCAGGTATGTGATATTCAGACTGTGGTTTTGAACACAGTGCTAACAGAATAGAGCCTTACTAAGGCAATTATTTTTCTCTCCACCTTGAAGTCATTTTAAAATCCATTCTGGAAAAATAATAATTAATGAAGACATTTGGGTAAGACCTGCATTGGCTTAGCATTTGATTACCTCACCAAATCAAAGTGCTCATTGCTGCCAATCAGTATATCATCATGCAAGGTACAAAACATAGTATTCTACACCTTCCACAATCTTGTTTACTGAAAGAAAATAAGAAGGTTATTTTGATCACTGATTTCTTAATTGCTTATGTAAAAGTAAATCTGCATTAGATGAAACCATCATTTGCTCTCAGATGGAGAGCTTAGCAGAGGGAAAACACTGCGAGCAAAGTCTTCCTTGAGGAAATAACTGCCCTAAACATTTTTTAATAGGTTGGTTGCCTAAGTGTTCTTGCCTAAGTGTTCTCTTATTCTAAATGTATTAAGAATGACAACTTAAAATCAATACTGCTATCGTGGAGATTAAATAAGCAAATAGGTGTAACATTTACCACAATGTCTGACCTATATTATGGGATTAGTGGATACTTTTACATAGATATATGCAAATGTAGTAATTCTGAAGGAGTTATTTCAGTACTCTTCATTATTGCTCTCGTTCTACTCATTGAGAAGCCTACTTAGTTCCTGTCCCTAGAGAATCAGTTTTGCTTCTTCACTGAAAACAGTCTGAATTCCAGAGCAGTATTTCCAAATTAGCCCAAATGCACACAACCTAATGCAGAGAAAATTCCTTTTCCAGTATTTATTACCAATTTTCCCACAAGAAATGACCATCGTGATTTGAATTTTGATCCAGTTATTTATATTTGTTTCAGATAATATAGATCTGTTTTATAAACAGTGCATCAATTAGTCTTCACAACAGTTATGTGGAACTTGTTTATGGATAAAATTTTAAATTAATCAAGGACCAGAGAGCTATATACTGACTGAACTCTAACCTGAATACTGAATCCTGTTAAAATGTATGTTTCCCCACCCTCTGTGCTTTTTCCTTCCCTACTTCCCACCCAGAACACCATGAAATTACTTGGATTAATGAGGGCTGGACTTTTGAAAATACCAAGTGTTTGAACTAGTCACTAAAATATCCTTAGCATAGGAAGATAGTTTGCAATCATGGTAGCCAAAACCAGAGGTTCATTATTTTTTATTAGGAAAAAAAATATTTTGTTGCTCAAGTGACATATTTGTAATGTTTTCAATTTTTTCTCATATAAACAACTATCAAATGAGTATTAAAATTAGCACACTTGAAAAGTTTCCAGTCTCAATCGTTGGGGTTTTATTAAGTAAAAGAACTGGCAAACCAGTCTCTTCCAAAGATGATACTTCGTGCTTCTATGTCCCTGTGATCTCTCTTCTAGACAACTTTTGTCTTGCCAAGAATTGTCACCATACACAGTTCCAGTGAAGACCGTCGTTTATTATCTAAAAACTATCTTTGTCACTGATGTTCAACCAGGTTGTGACATGTATCTATCCTTGAAGCTATATAAGCTCTATAAGACAAATTTTGAAGTGTCTACTCTCTCCCTTCCTTCATCATTCTTATATATAGTTGTCTCCCTTTATATTTTTTAAAAAGTAATATAGATACTTTAAAATGCATTTACAATGTATTCCACCTTGGAAAACTACAAATAATAAATTACAACCTCTCCAAATATACTGAGATAGGCAGAAGGGCAACATTATCATGATTATATTGCTGAAACAATATAGCCCTAAGTTAAGTGATAATTGACTGATGGCAAGCCAAATTTACAAGAAATAAGATTATATATTCACTTAACAGGACTCTCATTTCCTCTCTTTTTTAATTCATTGTGTGAACATGCTGGGAAGCTTGTTCAATTTATGAAGAATACATTAGTATGGGATATACAGACACTATGACATTCAAAGTAACAAATGGGATTTCTAATACCATTACATTCAATGGGGTAATTCAGTTTTACTTAGTAATCGGATATCCCATTCTTGTTACATTTAAAAAGTAAAATTTATTTATAGAGAGAGCAGAAGCATATGGTGTGTCTTGTATGATACATGTTTTCTCATGCTATTTTTGCAACTCCAGATCTATAGTTTTTATTTTTCTTTGCAGTTTTAACTGGGAAGAGAGCTATTTTATTTACCTCGGATAAAGTGTTTTAAATTACTATTTGAAGTTATTTCTTGCTATATTATTGAGCAACGACATTTTATTCTCCCTATACTGGGTAGTGATTTCTTATGATAGGATATATTCTCCTTCTAGCTCACCTTTGAAGGCAAGCTGTCAAACAGCGACAGTTTTCCCTGTGTTTTGAGGTCTCCTTGAGGATATAGAATCGAAGCATCTCAGAATCGCACATTTACTGCCATCTAGTGATCGGATTATAAGTATAGCCTGTGAATTTAATTCCTATTATTTTACTTTTTCCATATAATGCCGAACCACAGAATGATAATAAACGTGAACTTAGAATTCACATCGACTTGGAGGATACAAGTTCATAAATATGACAGAGATGAGTGGGGATTTAAAGTCGACCTATTTATATACTTGTCTTATATACTGATACATCTTATCTTTTGATTTGACTACTTAGCTCATCTTTTTTGTAACTATCACTTTAAAATATTTAACATGGAAGTTTTTCTTTCTGTATTACAGTTCTCAGTAGTGTTTAGCAAAGGATTAGGATTTTTCAACTATTAGCAACAGCTTAAAATCATACTCTTTTGAGTAAATTTATTATCAAAAGCAACCTCAGCGAATATTTCAGGTATATGTTTTACAGTGATGTGACTGGCTTGGTGTTGGCTCTTGTCATTGCTTAAAAATCTGTAGCTACTAGTTCAATATAATTTTAATTTTTTAATGCATGGTTGTGGTAATATTTTGGTGTGATCTTTAATATAGATGTATCTTTTAGTGTAACCGGAAAAATATTGTATTAATATGTATAGTTTCCAACAGGTACCCCTAATAAAATAATTTAAGGTAAAATAAGTTAGACATATATTTCACTAATGTGTAAAGGGATATTGGCTAGAAGTGCTAAGTTGAATCATACTGTCTAGAAGAGTAGATTAACTAACTTAAAATGTCATAGTTTTTCAGAATTTCATGGGTATATCAATGTTTAATTCTAAATATCCCCTCATATCTCTAATTTCTCACTTATCTACATAGTCATCCTATTATAATTCACATTGTATATTTATATGCACACACACACATATATATATAATAGACTATAAAGAATAATATGTAATTTTAAAAGATCTGGCCATTAAATTAGAATTTGTCTAATTGCACACACCACCACCTATCAGATAATGTGTTTGGGAGTCTGAAACTGGAGAATAGAAGTGGGTTTGGAATACTTGCCTCACTGTGGAGAAATTAAAGTTTAAATAAGGATGATATCTGCCTTCTTTTTCAGTCCATACTAATTGAAATGATTTTGTTTTTAATCATATACCTCTCAGGTGAAGTAAAGCTGATGCCACTTTTCTTTGAATTTATCCATAAAATCTTCATGGACAAACTAAGGAAGAAATAACAGCATTGATTCTTAAAGTTTGGGCTTGACTGGAGTTTTTAATAATTCACTAGGACCACATACAACTCAATACACTGGATTTTCCATAAGAACCCTTGGCAATTACAAAACAGATGCATGTATCCCTTAGGTTTTGAAACCATTTATGCCCCTTCCCAAAAGATCTACTTTAGGACATGGTTTTGCTAACTCAAAGAAAGATAAAGTGAATTTTGACTTTTACTGTAAAAGGTAAAAAGCAGAAAACACATTTTGACACTGGTTCTGAAGCAAGCGTTTTAGAAGTAGTGCCTGCAGGAAGAGTGACCCATTGTTGTAATTCGAACTTATGACATCAGCTACACTGATCTCTTCAGAGAAGCTTCAACCTTTCCTGTCAACATCCACATAGGAGAGGGAGTGAATTATAATAATCTGTTTGCTCCAGAAAGTCAGATAAAGATGGCGTGCTAGTAGGTGACTTTCTCTTATTTTTCTATCATCTGTCTTTCCTCAACCCTTTCCATATCCTCCAAATCTTAAGGAATATGATCTCTAACCATTTTATTCACACACACAAAAAAATAATAATAACTTTGTAGTTGATAATTATCTACTTAGTGGCATGAGGGTCTCAAAAATCCCAGGCATTATTACAGTAACAGAATGAAAAAAAAAAAAACAGATTAAAAAATGAAATCCAAGGACACTGTCTCTGGATCCACACAACATAGGAGAATATTGCAGGACTGAAGTTCATATGCGATAAGGGCAAATGTACAAAATCTGAGATTCCACCTAAATGCCACTCAAGAAAGTTCACAGAATTAAATTAGTGAATGCAAATAAAATCTAAAACAGCACAGCTTTATTTATATTAAAGTAGTATCTTAATATAATTAACATATTATTAATTAACTTTTGACACTTCACATCTTACAATTAAACTGTAACAGTTTCTAATTTAGGTGAGTGAATAGTAAACAATTGGTGTGGCTTTTGATTCTGTGTAGATGATGATGGTAGACTGAGGATTCACTTGTAGAACTAAGCTGTGAAAATTTTAGAAAATGTAAGAAAAAAATATATATAATCAATGAGCACATTTGAAATTTTTGCTTTTGTTTTGTTGTACAGTGCTTATATATGCTACACACATGTAAACATATATAAATAAATCTGTATGTAAGCTGAAATGTTGGCTTTAAGATGTTTTCACAAATATTCTAGATAATTTAAGATCCCCAAAACATACAATTAGTTTTTAGCTTGTAGGGTTTGTCTTCCCTGGATAATGGCAGCACACCCCTTGACTTTATTTCTGAACACTCAACCGGACTCAAAGCCTTACCCAAATAATTGAGATGTTTTGCCAATAGTCCATTTGTTCTGAAGACTATAAACTTAATGTTACAGGAACAAAAATCAATTCTCTCTTGTTTCTGTTCTTCTACTTTGCAAAATAAGTTTATTTTTCCTTGAGAAAAGTACCAAGCTATCATATAACCCCAATATACAAGCACATCATATAATCCCAATAGCTAATTAATCCCAAGCACATCATATAATCCCAATAATTAAGTTCAAAGAAACTGAACGATAAACTTAGAACCACACCAAAATTTATATATATGTATATATATATACATATATATATATATATCTCAAGCATAAGCAGACACCAAATGACTACTGAAATTAAAGCAATTGAGTTTATGGCCCTCTTGTCTCTGCTGCCCTGTGGTGGTCATGGGTAAGACTGACTAATCCCATGGTGAACAGATCCCTTCTTCCTCCTTGACAACAGAACTAAAATTTTGTTCATGTCTATCTCCTTTTCTATATATTCTGTGTTTTCTTTAAGGCTGGTAGGATTTCCAGTTTCACAGGACAATTGCTAGCTCTACTAACAACATAGGCAAAAACATTTAAGAAATGAAATCTGAATTTCGGTGCATTGACAGGTGACTCCTTAGTTCCTGAGATATTATGACATAGGTGTCCTTCAGGAAATCTGAACCTTTGATGATAATGCTGGATCATGACTTAACTCCACAATTGGACCTTAAACTACTTTTTTTTCCTGAGGGAAAAAAAGATCTTTCACCACCTATCTTTTCTACTAGAACTCAGAAATCATTGGTTTTAGCAGATAGATGATACATAGATGATAGATAGATAGATAGATAGATAGATAGATAGATAGATAGATAGATAGATAGATAGATAGATAGATAGATAGATAGATAGATGATAGATAGATATGGATATATACGTTTTTAAAAAGTATCAACATAAAATTATATTAGATAAAATAATTAAAACACTGGTAACTCATCTAACATCCCCTAATCAATGTCAGCATGAGACTTAAATATTTTGAAACATGCAGAGTCTAACTAAATATAATAGTGTGATGTGTGTATCACACACACACATACATATATATATATATATATATACATATATATATAAAATATTTATTACTTATTCCTCCAGGACCAACATAAAATATGGGAATCTTAACGGATAGATTTGACAAAATAAATGATAAATGATACTGTCAAAATTATTTGAATTTAATTTTCTTTTGCAGACTATCTTAAACTAATATTTTTCCTCTTATTTATTTTCTGTTTCAGAAGATCACTTAAAATTTCTTATTATGGGGCCGGGCACGGTGGCTCGTGCTTGTAAGCTTCAGCCTATGAAGCGGCCGGGGATAGGGATCGTGGTTCGAGTCCCGCCTGGGGCCCGTAGCGAGACCTAGTTCCAAAAAATAGCTGGGCGTGGTGGCGCGCGCCTGTCATCCCAGCTACCTGGGAAGCTGAGGCTGGGGATGGCTTGAGTCCGTGGTACCCCGGGCAACGAGAGCCTGCGGTTCCACGGGCAAAAATAGCAAGATCTAGTGTCAAAATATATATATATATATATATATATATATATATATATATATATATATATTTATATTTATATATTAGCTGGCCAGGAATATATTAACTTGAAACAAAAGCCATAGGGACCATCTTAGTTGTTAGACTGATAGAAAATATGAAAATACATGAAAGCCAGATTTTTTTATGTGTTGGGTATAACAATGACCTTTCTAAAAGTGTTCATGTCTTATACACAGAACGTATGACTGTTAGGTTATAGGGCAAAAGGGGATTTAGGTAGAGGATGGAGTCAAGATAGACAAAATAAATTGTCTTAAAATTCAGACACTGTCCTGTATTAACACGGTGGCTTATTGTTGTCACAAGGACCCTGGGCTGTGGAAGAAAAGGCAGGAGAGGGAAAACCAAAGAGGTTGCGATATGAAAAGAAATGACCTTCAGGCCGAAGAGGAGAGAGAACTAAGAACTAGAAAAGTAATGAAATGGATTCTTCTCTGAAAGCAATGCAGTCTTGCCCACACTTGACTTTAACCCAGTGATACCAGCGCTGAATTCCTGAGCTCAGACATTGTAAAATAAAACATATACATTATTTACAACTCCAAGCTCGTAGTAATTTATAACTATGAGAAACTGTTGTGATAATAGCCTTGGTATTTTAATCTATCATTTAAAATTAACTATGTGTTACATTGAAGTAAATCCCAAGACTAAAATTCTATACCAAAGCTTGAAAGCAGAAAGAGATTATATAGAAAATTCAAAGAAAAATGCTTGACACTGTTGAAAGTTTAAAAAAGCAAAGGTCGAGGGGGGAAAAATGGGTATAATATATGCAGGTGGCTTGAAATAGTTTGTAAGTGGTGATATGCTTGTCCTTATAAAGATACATCCTTTTAAATGATCTGAAAACTACAGAACTTTCAAATCATTAATTTTCTTTTAGACATAGATTGTTTTTCTTGTGATATTTTGTTTCGTTTAACTTTTCAAAAACTTTACTTTCCCAAAGAATATCTATGTGTATATAGAGTTTTCAGAAGATAGTTTTACCACAATATATTAACAAAATTTGGTTCTGTGTTAGGTTTAAGGACAGTCTATTTCTTGAGTACATTTTATGAGCATATATAAAATAATAGAACATTTCTTTAGTAATCAACTAAAAATAACTATTAACATGAATATTTCTCCAAAGTATTCACTATGTAATTAGTGTTCAGGTCATGTAGAAAATAAGCCATTTCATTTCTGTGATTATTAAGCATGAAAACATTGATAAGATGATATTTACAGCTATAAATCACATGAATAATTTCTCTTGAAGAATAGAGAAAGTCAAACACATTAAAATGTATCCTGTGTAATTTTAAAAATAACTCTTGAATTCCATTTACAAAATTGAAATACTGACCCCTATAATAGGAAGTTAATCACTATACATTAATCTTTTCTGTGGTTTGCGGAAGGTAATCTTAAAATTATAAAATCTCCACAAGTTTGAAATTCAAAACCTGGTAACTCTTTTAGAAGTTTTCAAGTTCCTGATATTAGCAGTGTAGGGGAAATTTCATTAAAATTGACAACATAGATACAATCATTTTTCATATAAAGATTGCATATATGTAAACATATTTTACATTTTCTACACTAAGAAATTTATTTTAAAAATAACAACAGTTGTTTTTATTTTCAAAACAATTTAATTTTTTTTATTAATGTAACTGATTTATAACATTATATAGGTTTCAGAAATATAGTATTTCAGATACAAAAACATTTAATACATTATATCTTTGATTCATAATTACATGCAATATTGTACCCTAAACAATGAAGAGTGTGATGTGATTTGAGAACTTATCTTTGCTTTGGGGCAACTCAAGTAATGGCCACTGACATGAGTGGAGAAAATTGAGCTTTTATTCAAATTCTTAATTCTATATCTGTTTGTTGAGAGTGTTCGTATATCACATATTTCATATTGCTAACTCCCATTTGTCTTACATGAATAAGAAACCAAGTTATTTTGTCTCATGTATGAAAATTCCAGTATAAGTAAGATATTTCTTAGAAGATTGGATCATTTACTATATTTTAAATCTCTGGCATGTTGTATTTCTGTAAGTAACATTTGCAATAGATTTATAACATTTTGCTAGTAAATTTTTAAAAAGTGACTTTCTGTAAACATATGGAACAACAACAACAACAACAAAAGAGTCCTTGAAAGATGTTTTACTTAAATTACAAATGGTGAGGGAGAGAAAAAATATATATATAATTAGTTTATTTCAGTTTTAAAGAATCTTTCTAGTTTATTCACTTCTCTTGACATCAAGGATTCATGATTCTCAGAGTAGAGACATTCATCCCTTTGATTTTCTAAACTTGCAATTATTCTAATGTGAATGACTTTGTTACCTGTTAAAACTTGATTCTCTTTCCTATTTCTTAATGCTTTTACTCTTCATGATATTAAAATAGGAATTTAGATCCTGCTAGGAAGACACCAACTTTGAGATGATAAATATACACTTTGTAGCAAATATGCTAGAAAAAGTTGGCTTTGTAAATTTGTTCACTTACCTTAGAGAGTGATATCTTTTTTAAATAACATTTATTTTGAAAAAGAACATGTAAAAATATTATGTCTCAAGATAATTTAAACCATTTATTCTTATGTATGCTTCTTTTCATGTACACACATTTCTTCCTTTCTTTGTACATATATTTAGAATGTAAATGAGTGTCTGTATACAAGTGTATATGTTTGTGTAAAAACTGTACTAGGAATAACTGATTTCCATGTAATATTGATAATTTTTTATTGTAGAAAAAAATACATTTTGAAAATCTTTATATGAAAAATATTGACAAATTCTGGACAGTACTGGTGATATTTAGTAAGCTGTATCATATGCAAATAGAGTGCTTGAAAAGCAGATAGGCAACAAATACAGCAGCAAAATACCATTTATATTTTTTGGATTTTGACCCCTTTTGAATGTATGGAAATCAAATATTAGAGAATTTCACATTACACCGTGCATCTCTGCACATAATCCTTCTCTGCTCCTTGATGCCACTGAATAGGTAATGTAGAGAAGATTGAAAACACACAACTTCTGGTTCCATCATAGTCATCAGAACACAGGATTCTTTAACAATCAGCTGTGTGTAGGGATGTTGATCATTAAGCTAAACTGTCATTTTCTTTTTTCCCTGTTTATCTGTAGTTCCCAACTGTTGACTTGTGCACTCATACATATTTATTATTCTCTGTTTAACAAGCATCCATATTGTTCTCATTTTAGGACACTTGCAAACTGATCTTTACACCAATATTGCTTTCATTTACAGACTTTATTTCATTTCTCACAATACTGGTACAAAATAAAAAGGCCTTTAATGAAAACAAGTTTCATTTAACAAGAAATTTGTTTTTTATGCTGTTACAAATATAGGTATCTAGACAATGTTTACAAGTATTCACTATGTCATTGAAGTATGTTTATGTAAGTAAGAAACATGTTTGAAAGTAAATTTCATAGAAAATAATATAATAGAATTGTATTAAGCTAGTGGAAGAAGGAAACAAGATTTAAAGTAGTTTATAGAGGAAGGGGATGTATAAATCGTTCTTTGGAAGGTGTAATGGATTTTAGACAGGTTTTCCACATCAGTAACAGTCAAGCTTGATGAACATTTCCTTTTCTTTGAAAATTTGGCAATAAGAGCTCTGTTGCTGAAAGCTTTGAATAATTGTGGGGGGAGGGGCACAGTCTTTGGATAAAAAAAATAAGGTTAATTTCTGTCTGTCTTCTCTAAATTTATATTAGTACATTTGCTTAGAAACCACTTTTCACAGCCTAGGAAGCCACTACCGGGGCCAGGGATCACAGTTTGAGTCCTGCAGGGGCCAAGTAGTGAGACCTAGTCCCTAAAAAATAGCTGGGTGTGGTGGTGCATGCCTGTACTCCCAGCTACCTGGGAGGCTGAGGTGGGGATTTTTTTGGTCTCAAAAAAAAAAAAAAAAAAAAAGCCACTTTTCATGACAAAATACAATTTTCTATTATGTGTATCATATTAGATATTTTTATATTCTTGCATTCTTACATTTGGAAAAAAATCTTAGCTCAGTACGACCTATTTAAAAATGGCAATTATTATGTATTCTGATATTTCTCTAATTATTGTTTCCATCACTGGATAATATTTTTTCCACTATATTGTAGTATTTATGAAGTTTTTCATCATTTTATGGGACTTACGATTAACTTGTACATGAAGCAGTATCATATGAAGCAATGTCACAAGTTGAATATAAGAAGCAATTTTCGGACAAAAAAATAAGTGAATGCAAAGTCTTCTTCAATACATAGAAAAATACACAGACAAAATATGCTGAAGAGGTGGAAATAGAACGTCTGCAAGTTTCTCCTTTTCCCAACCTGTAACGATAACATTGCTTTTGTTTTTCAAACATGGTAAAGCATTTACATTACTTCTCTGTAGATATTCTTTAAGTAGGAATGATGTTGTATAGGATAAATTGTGAGGATAATCACCTGCACAAAAAATGTTGAAGATACCATTCCATGTAGCAAATGTGTTTATAATCTGTGGCTTTTAGTAAAAATAAGATTTTATGTAAAATTACTCCCTATGATTTGAAAGAATGGAATGCTTTCAGTAGCTATTGTGACTAAAATTTAACTGAAGGCAAATCTATACTTTCTCTCCTCTTAAACAAAAACTGAAGTATTTTTATTTTTAGAGTCTGCAGTCTATGGAAATGTGTGCATTATCCCTGGTTACTGAATAAGGATTATAAACTCCTTCTCTGTTATAAAAGTAACAAATGTTTGCTTTTCTAGCTTTGCAACATATAATTAAGAGTCTCATTGGAATCTATTCTTCTATTATATGACTGAATGCCTCGTTAGAGATTGAACTTGAAGTTCTATATTTGTTTAACAGAAAGATTACCATAAATTAACTATATATCTCTGAAGAAGTCTCCATAGTCCCATCAACCTGGATTAAGTAAGCAAGAAAAAATAGTTACTCAAAATTAGTAATGGGATTTAAAATTGGTGAAGGAGTAAGTCAGGTACCTCCAGGTAATTTGGATTTCTGGAACCAGTTGGTAGCTAATAAAGGTGAAGGGAAACATCAAATTAAGGAGGAAAAAACTATCAAGTTCTTCATTTTGTTGTGTATAGCTATCACAGCACTTTTCTTCTTTGTCTCCTGATCTTTATTATGGAAATGATTGAAACACAGCAATTAAAACTTCTTACAATGTATAATGTAATTTTGCTAATAATTATCTTTTAAAATAGTGAATGTAGGCTTGTATATTTCATCTATATTTTTAATATTGCTCCCCTTCCTACTATACCTACATTATTTCTACTGATGAGTAACATGGCAAATTTCTATTAATGAAGGGTATTTATGAAGAAATAAAGCCACTCATATGAGGGGTTTCATCTTTGAATCGCAACATTAGTTCTATTTTTTGTTCTCTCGAATTGCACATTTTGAATTATTACTTCAAAACAATTCAGTAACTTTAATGAAGTAAACACCTTTTGTGTAGTCAGGCTAATGATATCTGGTTTACCCTATGAGTAGGTGTTTTCTTCTTCTTCTTTTTTTTTTAAATTAATACTTATTGCTTTGTGTGTCAACTTCCAAAAATGCAAAGAAAATCCTTTGAACGATGCATGTTCTGTTTTTAAAATGTTTTTCTTTTAAACGCAGTTTTTTTGTTGTTGTTGTTGTTTGTTTGTTTTTGTTTTGTTTTGTTTTTGGTATTATTGTAAAAGACCTTGTTTCTGTCCTGATATTTTTTTTTCAAAAATGATGTCTAAAGACATCCTCTGTCAGAAATCTCTAACTTTCTATCTTTACAGATGAAATATATATCTTCACTATCTCATTGATTTTAAATGATATACTGTCACTTGGATAGTCATTGATTGCTTCAACCCTATCTTCTATGTATGACATTCAAAATTATTGCATACTTTGTAAGAAAATGCGCAATTTTCCACAGAAATTTTAAACTCGCATATATATAATATAATATAAAATATATATTTAATATAATATAATATAATATAGTATAGTATAGTATAGTATAGTATAGTATAGTATAGTATAGTATAGTATAGTATAATATAATATAATATATATTATATTATAATAAATATATATAATATATATTATAATATAATATATATAATATATATAATAACAACTTGAATATATATATATATATATATATGCAAGTTGTTATTTTTATTTGTCCATGTGAGAAAAAATGCTGCTAGGAATCATTCAAAATTAGGGTCTGACATAGACTAATTTCTGCCTTTCATTTATGATGTTTTTCATTGTTCTTTTCTTCCCCTAAACTCACCAACTTTATAAATTTGTGTGCCCACTCTTAACTTTCAGAGTCTGCAAACGAGACTTCCAAATTGATTTAGCTTGGTTTCCCACCAGTGAGAACAGTGCAGTCACAGTCACAGTCACAGTCACATTTTAAATGACAGACCAGCAGTTTTGGAGATGTTATAGCCCCCAGACCCTAAGTTCAGGAGACAGTGAACTTACCCTCCAGGATCTACAAATTGCTGGCCTGCCCATCCCCCACAGTCAGGAGAGCTGACTACTGAGAGCTCATCTTCCTGCCCCTTCTCTGGAGAAATGACCTTGTGCTTCTGCAAGAACTTTCCTTAGGAGAATGAGTTAGTTACTTTCTCTCTTATCTATTTCTTTAATAGTTTTGGGAGTGCCTGTCTTTTGAGAGATTGATTCTTTTCTTTTAAATATCAGATGTATATTAGTCAGGTGTTTATACTATTATTTAATCTTTAATTCTCCATAAGCAAGTGATGTCTTGCTTTTTTATTTCTGGTTTTGGTATTTTAAAAAAATATTTTCTTCAGAAATTTGGCTAGAGTTGATTCACTTTTGTGCATGCTTTTAAGCAACTAGTTTTGAGTTCAGATATTTTTCTCTACTAATTTCTGTTTTAAAGTATAGTAACAATTAATTTATTTAAGGTAATATTGGCTTACATGTCTGCACAGGATTGAATGATATAGGATCACATGCTTTCAGATGTACATTATCATAACACCCACACCCCCGAGAAACCCACTGTCATTTTGAGTTTTACTGAGGTAGAAGCATATTCAACAAAGCCTTAATATACTTACAGTGTACAATGTGATATCATGTACAAATACATCATGAACTGATTCCCACAATTAAGTTAGTCATCACATCAATCATCTTACTTTTTTAATAAGACTGCTTCTGATTGCAGATAATTGCAAGTAGAGACATAACACTGCATTATTAGTTCTTCTAGAATTTACATGGATAAAATTTATACATTTTATTATGAAAAATTTGTGTCTTGGAATCCTCCATTTTATTCAATTTCTAGGAGTGGGTTCTTTGGTGGTGGGTAAACAATAGTAAAAATACCTAATATTGGATGATCCTACACCTTTGTAATGAAAATGTTGGTAATTATTTGCTTTATAAAAATATTTTTAAATGTACATATAAGTGATAGCAGAAGCTTTTATCTTGGACTAATTTCTGATATTTTGCTCTAAAACTTATAGTTTTACAGGTTCATAAAACATAAGCTTAAGTTATAACTTTTACTTCATTCTTTTATCAGGAATGTATGTTATGATGTTTTCTTCCCACACATCGCATTATCAGTTTCTTACAAGTTTTGTACTTTTATCTTAATTCAGATACATTTTTTAATATCATTTAAGACTGTGATTTGTAAAATTTAGTTGCCTACTTTTCACCAAATAGGTGAATGATTTTTAGAATAATTCCAATGTGGAACAAAGACATACCTTCTGAGATTAAAACAATTTCAAGTTGTATTTTATGTCCCAAATGTCATGTTCCATATGTGCTTGAGAACAATGCATTTTTATCCTGTTCTTGGATGGGACATTGTATAAATGTGGTAGCATAAGTTTTCATAAAGAGTGCCATAAAAGATTAAACTATGCAATTTCCAGATATCTCTCTGTTTCGTACAGCAATTACTAACCCAAAGAACCAAAATGTCCAGCTCGAATAGTCAATGTGTCTCTCTTCTAATCTTTGTAAAACTTGCAATCATGTATTTGACACTCTTTCTAGGTGCATAAACATTTTGTTTTGTATTATTGAAAAGTGAATCTCTTCATCATTATATAATCCCATTCTATTTCACTGAGTATCTTCTTCTGGTTTGTTTTGCCTGAGGCTAGTATACTTCAAATTTCTTTTCATTTGTGTTAGCATAGCATATCTTCCCTTTTCACTTTTTAGTATTTTTAAATTAAAGTAAAATTTACATAACAATTCACTGTTTAAATGACTTTCACATATACACTTCAATGACCTTTATATATTTACCAAGTTGTGCAATTGCAATTACTATCTACTTTTAAAACATTTCATCACCCAGAAGTGAGTCCATTATATTTCTAAGTTGTTATTCTCCATTCTCTCCTTGCAGATACTGACACCCACCAGTATACTTTCTGACTTTAAAATTTCTATTCTGGCTATTTTATATAGATAAAATCATTCAGCATGAGGCTTTGTGTCTGCATGTGTTTTTTTTTCCACTGAGCATGATATTCTCATAATTCATATATTTTTTGCAACTATCGATATTGAATCCCTTTTTACGACTGAATAATGTATCATAGTGATATAGCACATGCTATTTACCCATTCAATATTTAATGGATTTTTTTTTTGCTATTTTGTCCTATATTTTGGTTATTGTGAGTAGTGGTTTTGAACAATTTTTGAGTAGCTATTTTCAGTCTTGTGTGGCATACAGAGACAGAAGGGAAATCACTAGGCAATGTGATAATTCTGTTGAATATTTAAGGAGACATAACTGCTTTTCATAATGACTGCATCAATTTACATCCCTGCTGAAAATGCACAAGGGCTCCAATGATCATATCCTCATAAGCACTTACCTTCATACTACTGTCAAATTGGCATAAAGTAGTTTCTGACTGTGGTTTAGTAGAATTGCCTCAGTTATTATTGACACTGAGAAACTTTATATATACTAATCGATCATGCATAAATCTTTATAGAAATGTCAATCGAAACATCCATTTTATAATTGGATTCTCTGTCTTGTTTGTATGTCATCGTTCTTTTTTATATTATATGACATCGTTCTTTTTTACATATTTGAACTACTAACTCATTTTCAGATATGATTTGAAACTGTTCTCTCCAATTGTACCAATTGTATTTTCAGTACCCTCATAGTATTCTTTGAATTATGAACACTTTAAATTTGAATGTCCAGTACCATTTTTTTTTCTTTTGTGGTGCTTGTGTTCTCCAGTCATTGTAATATTTGAAGAATCATTGTTCAATCTAAGGCCAAGAGATTTGACTCTACATAGTCTAAGAACTTTACAGTTTTAGATCTTACAATATCTTTAATACATATTTTGCTGTATTTTGGCTTGTGTAGATTGTGAAAGAAGTGTATTATACTGCATGTATTTATTTGTAGATAAGGTTGCTCCCTTCCTCTTTTGTTCATTGAAGGTTTTTCTATTTACCACTTAAATATTTTCAGTGTTTGTGTGTGTGTATGTATGTTGTATGAGTGATGTTTGTTTTCTTAATGTATCAGGACTTTCTAGATACTTTGCAGTCTGACATTAAATTTTGTAATGTTCAAACATTCAATTATTTTCCCTTTGATCATTTATTTATGTTCTTATATGCTATCTACTCTTTCATTAGATGATTTAATATATTAGCATTTTATGTTAACATTTTATACCCTTTTTTGTCATTTTAACATCTCTTTGATATCTAGTCCTACTACTAATGCTTACATTGTGCCATTGTGCTTGACTACTCTTATTTTCTTTGCCTTCTGCTGTGTGCCATATGCAAACCAGAAGAGTCATTCCAAATGAGATAAGGAAAACCTCTCGTCAACCACCCCAAATGACCTCCTGAGATGCACTGGCGCCCATTAACTTTCCTTATCTAAGTTAGGGACTGCCAGCCTACTCTACCCCTTCCTCAATTACTCTGCTTTAAAATGTTAATTATCTCTCAAGTTTGTTTGTCTTCTTTAAAATTCACCAGGCCCTCACCCTGTGTCCCTATAAATACCCCTTTCTTTTGTTAATAAAGTTATCTTATGGCACATAATTCCATTTATTCACCCCCCAACCCCCACTGCAGCTAAACAATCTCTCCTGTCAGTTCATTTCTCCTACTTGTGTCTGGCGGCCAACAGCCTTCTGTTATGCCTTGTGATAGTTTGTAGAAAGTGGGATATACTAATACAAACTGTGTAAATAGAACTTTGACATCAAGATTTGGGAGTCGGTTTGTGTTTGATGCCTGTTGTCAACGTAGATAGCAAAGACTCCAAATTTCTCGAATGCCCTGTTTTTGTTTGTTTGTTTGTTATTTTTCTCTTGTCTTGGCCTATCCTAAATATTACTTCAAAAAGAAGTATGTTTAATAGTGCATTACAGTTCTCTTACTATGACCTACTGTTATTAAACTGAAACTCGTGAGATAGGGGGTAGTGAAGTGTCCAGGAGTTAATTCCATAATTTTCTGATCGACTTTCAATCTTGCAGTGGATTAATGTGCTTCAGTGCTAGGAATTTTACAAATTTATCTGTCACCTCTTCACCCATATACTTTTATTTTACTTGCCTTCTACTCTTTGAACTGTAGTATCCCTAGATTCTTAGAGTTTCATATCCTATTGGATGAAGCGTTGTTCCCCTCACATTTAGGAAGATTAAAAGAAGCTGGAGAAAGGTGATGTTTCCTTACTCATCTGCAGTGAGGTTTAGAAGAAATACTGGTGAAAATGAGAATGCTTTTCTCCTACAGGGTAAGCATTTTGCTATGGAGAAAGTTCTGATCATGCTTCACAATGATTATTTTTTCCCTGCTGGGGCACAAATAGGATTTTCTGAGGTAACCACTATATGAGACTGGGGTAGGTTATAGCTAAAAACCTAGGAAAATATGGACACTCCCCAAGACTATGACTGCTAGAATTTTTTCATTTGCATTGTAGTCTACTCTTACCTTTCATCACTCTGTCAAAATTACCATTTAACTGTTCCTACAAGCTTATTGCACTAGTGGCCTCTAATTCAAATAAGCAGATTTCAGCTCCTAGATCTCTATGGCAACATCTGCTTCTCCAGATTTCAGAGTGGCAATTTGCTGTACAACCTCATTTATTTAATGAGTAGAAAAAAAAATCACTGATACTCAGTTTTTCCAACAGTTTCTTCTTGTCATGGAAGGAGAGACAGCTTCCGAGATCTTTCCATGTTGCTAGAGTCATGTTGTTAAAGTCTCAAGCTGTTTTTCAGAGAGAACAGTTCACACTTGGGAAGACATCACCTTCAACAGGACCTTAGGGAGTCTGTGCTCATTCTCCACTTGGGTCTCTTACACTAAATGCATGCTCCATCATTCTGTGCCTTGGAGTTCATGTTCCCTGGAGCAGTTTGGTCGATGGCACAGTGAGGGACTATTGGCTTCCTTTCTCTGTCCCTGTTACTTTTTGAAACTGATATTTTCCTGAGTCTTCAAAAAAAAAGTATCAACATTATATTCCCCAGTGTAATATGAACTGCCTAAAAAGATGTAGGTAGTTCCACCAAACTCCATACTTTGTTATTATTTGTGAAAGGTGAGGCATGCCACATTTTAAACATGCTGCTCTACTCTGATAAATCAGCACAAAATGTGTAGGCCAACACAGCCACGCAATGGATCCTGTGCATGTTCCTTGCTGTTCATAGACACTGGGGATGATGCATCCCTTTGTGTTGTGTCCTGAGAGGTAAAACCAACAGAACTGAGATAGAAAGCACTATCTCGGCAATTTTCATATAGCCACAGGTACACTGATTTCCATCGCCTTGATTTTGATTTGCCATCACTAATTTGTGATATATATGGGGTGGGGGGGCAGGAGGGAAGTGTTCAGTTTCATGGCTTTCCTCTTGATGGTCTCTAAGAGAATAACCCCTTTTTCACAGGGCAGCGATACAAAATGAGACTGACATTATGATGTTGATATCATGGTGAGTTCTTTCTTGGGGCTTTAAGGGAAAAACAAAGTGGCCCTTCCCTTCCCACTTTCTAGGTCTTAAGATCTTTAAACTGAGTTTTGCATCTATTTTGCCTCTGCTCCCATTGTTATATCATTCTCTAACTCTGACTCCCCTGCTTTCTTTTTCATAAAAAATGTTCTGGGTTATAATTACCTTATGTAGATAGTTCATGGTGATGTCTACCATACATCCTAATTCAATCATACCTTTAAGTTCATTTTTGCCATGTAGGATAAATATAGTCAGAATTCAGAATTTGGGACTGGAGTTTGAGGAGGGAAATTATTCTATCTCAGTTGTCATTGAGTTTATTGTATTTAATAATTTGGGCCAGAAATGCTATAGTCACCTAATTTTTATACCTCTTCTCTGTGAAATTTCAGGTTTCCCAGTATCATATTCACATCAGTCCCAGAATATTTATCCTTTTAAAATATGGGTTTTTCCTTTCCTCAGTGATATATTTCTTGTTTCAATAGCTTCAAATTGTTTGGGGGAAGGAATATGTACTGAACACTAAATGGAGGATTTGCATCATCTCACCTCTAGCTGAATTAGCCTTTTCTTTATCAGGGTCACTGAACTGACTTAACTTTGGAACCTGAATAAGAGGTCATATTTTTATTTGTAGTCACTGACTCATTAACCTTCTGGATGCCAATTTTCATTTTTGTTTTCTTAGATAAATCAAGCAACGCTGTCATTAGCTATTTATCTAGCTCAATGCTAGTGACTTCAGGATCTATTAGCAATGACTATAAATTGTTTCAGGTCAAGAGAGCCTGCATTCTACTCAGATCTTGCTGCTCCTTTGGAAATTATGTGCACCTTGGTCCCGTGTTAAATGCTACCACCTCCTCCTGTCATTCTGGTACAGAAGCAATGACATCTTTTTCATTGTTATAAGTGAGTCTACCTCTGTCATGTTTAAAATCAGTTCCCGTCAACATCAAAACAACTAAGCATTCGTTCATTTATTTGATGCATTTAGAATACTTTCAGAATTGCTTTACCTCTACATCTAAAATCAAATCAAAACAAATGAAAATCAACAAAGCATCAATTAATTAAGCATAATGAGAATTTTATTTTAGTTTTCATACTGTACCCATGCCACCCAAGACTGAAGATCTATATTCAGTTTGTTTTACTATATTTTTCAAAATCATCTTTCTTAGTCACACTTTAGTTTGTTGGAAAAACAATTATTATGATGCATCAAGGTTAATGTTATGACTTTTTCAGGTTAATTGTTCTCAGAAGTCAGTTTATATGGCTTTAGTGGTTTCTATAGAGCTACAATCAAGCATGATAATTGTATTATTTTCTATTCTATGTCAATATAACTTTGCAAAGTTGAATGCTATAGTATATATCAGGAATTTATATATGTATATTATAGAATAATGACATAAGACTCTTCCAACCTAAAATTAATAAATGCTAATTAAAAAAAACAGAAAATAAATATAGAATTGAATTTGACATGGTTGACATAACAATTAAAGCATATTTTATTGATTTCTGACTTTACTGTTTCTTATTTCTGCTACCTGCACTTCCATTTTCTTCCTACTCCAAGTCTCTATCTCTATTTTTTCATCTGTTCTTTGCTAGATTTTCTTATAGTGTAGTTTTTCATATTCAACATTTCATTAGCTTGTTTTCTTGATAAATCAGAGATTTACATATCTGCCTTTCAAGCTGTAAATCCAGATATCTATAACCATAGTAGAAGCTCTTTGCTCCAGTTTTAAAAATACCTTAGGAACCTCCTAGTTTCCTTTCTTCAAATATTGTCCTTCAAATATTCCTTCCTTTTTAGTTCACCTGTAAAATAAGTAAACAGAAAAGCCAGCAGATCAATCTGTATAGTCAAGTAAAGTCCTATTTAAAATTCTACCATCTTTATGTTCTCAATTTTAAATAGTGTCAATTCCAAAACTAGGGGTTAATGGTCTCCACAACCTGCCCCAATCCAATATGAAAATTGTTCTCTTTCAACCAGACTAATATGATACCCAATAAGTAAATGTCCAACTTATGATGCAGGTACTTGTTGCCCGAACTTCTTATTTAGAGTATAATAATTATTATAATTATAATTGTTTTAACAAGGCCAGATTAGATAGATAGATAGATTACTTAATAATCTGACCTTGTTATCTATCTATCTATCTATCTATCTATCTATCTATCTATCTATCTGTCTGTCTGTCTGTCTGTCTGTCTGTCTGTCTGTCTGTCTGTCTGTCTGTCTGTCTGTCTGTCTGTCTGTCTGTCTGTCTGTCTATCGCCCCTCTAATCTATATGTTACCATAAAAGGAAACCATACAAATCTTTTTGCTGAGGTTTTGCTCTCTTGTGAGCTCCATTTTGACTTTTTCCCGCTACAATTTTGCAATTGGTTTTCTTCATCTTTCCTAACTCTAACCCCCAAACAACTGATTCTAAAAGAGAATCTTATTTTGTCATTCCATAGACTCTTCTACCAATTTTTTTAAATATGCTGGATTGATACTGAATTGAACTTGGGTAACTTCTATAGTGTACAAATAGTGACATAAATGTAAGTATGTGGAGTTTGTGTCATATATTTGAGCATGTGCATGAATTTGAAAATAGCAAAATGAAAAAAAATATAGAGTATGTCAGACTTTCCTTTCATTAAGTTCGAAAAGTACACCAAAATCTGTGGCTTCTGTGCTATTTATTATTTCTGTTGATACTATGTATTATCCTTTTGTAGACTTCTCATTTAGCCAAATTACCATAAATTTTGTTCACTGTTACAGTTTTTTTGTGAATTATATTTTTAGATTTGCATTCATCTTCAATTGAAAGCCAAATTACTTAAGTCTCTATATTTTATATTTTATTTGTTTTCAACTTAAAAAAATAATGAGTCAACTAAACCAAATGATTTATTTATTATCCTCCAAATAAGCTTCTTTGCTGCATGGAAATCAGGAAATATGTTCCCTTTTTTCAAATTCATATTAACTAGTATGTCCATGTCAGCATAATTTTCATTGTTGACAATTTCATAACTTTGCTTTATAAAATTAATTTCATTCCATGCTTCCATACATCCATCAGTCTGCATCACACAATTAACAACTTTATTTATTCATATATTTAATTACGATAGTACTTGGCTACATCCAATAAGTATTAATGCTCTAGGTACTCACTTCCAAATCATCTGTAGTACATTGTACCTCCTTCCCTTTCCTCAAATGAATGTATCAAAATGGCATATCCATTTTTGTCCATTATTTACTCACTTATAGACCATATAATTGCAATTTACAGTTAAGTACTTACATTATGGCAACTCATTTTAAATATTGTCTAATATGTGTTTTATACATTTATACACTTTTTTATTTATTCCCAGCTTTTTGAAGTAAAATTCAAATTTTAAAAGTTGTACAGTTTGATTCATTTGGTAAAGTAAGTCCAATTGTGAGGTTTGTTCTGTGTTTGTGTAAGTATGAGTTCTGAACATTAGCTGTTGTTAAAATGCAGAGAAGCAAAATCAAGCTCCAAGAGCAGAAATATCCACCCTTTGCTTGAAAGAGTGGGTGCAAGGTAGACCAATTGAATTCCTTGCTGTTTTGCACATATTTTATGTTTGTTCACAGCCAAGCTTTTGTTTATCTTGCTCTCTCTATCAAAATCCTCCTATCTCAATACTCAGCAGTCAAAATGCTCCGTTTGTTGATGTCTAAATTAAATCTGTTTATCCCTGTAGCCCTTCTCTCCATCTCATCAAGGAGTCTTACCATCCACCTTGAAATCCCCAATAGTGTGCTAACTCACTTCCTCTTTTGTTGTTTTTGAGGATTTTCCAAATGGTGTTTCTTAATACAACAGTGAATCTGTGTCTGTATAGATTCTTTTTAGTGGAACATTTAATAAGTAGCTAAGATAACTCATAAGATTTTTACAAATTAATACTTTTATGTAAATAAATCCATAGATCAACATAGTGGTAAATTTTGTCGCCTGTAACAAAACTAGTCAGACTAGTTGACTTGAAGGGCAGATATGTGTTTTTTCATAGTTTTGAGACCTAGAAACCTGTGATCAAGTTACCAGAAAATTCAGTTTCTAGTGATTGTTCTTTTTCTGGTTTGTAGAGGACTGTCTTGGAAGTGAGAGTTTTGGAGTATCACACTCTTCTTACAAAGAGACCAATTATATAAGGTTAGGATCTCAAGATTTTGAACGTATTTGACCTAAATTACTCCCACAAACACCCTGTCTCCAAATATATCCTTACAGAGAGATTGAGGGTTACAATTGGCTTTTGGCTTTTGTGGGGTGTACAGTGCAGTCAATACTAATCAGTAAAATGTCCAGCTCCACTTGTGGCTTTATTTCTGGATATATATATATATATATATATATATATATATACACACAAACACACATATAGCCAAAATATATATAATATAAAATGTTATATATCATATATAATATTATACACAATATAGGTATATGCAATGTAATTATAATATATAACATTATATGTAGAATATATAATGTGGTAATATTTTTCTATATTTTATTTTATGTATTATATATATATATACATATATAAATGGCCTACATAACCCATTTACCTAATCAATATATTAGCAGACCATTAGTGACTACTATGTATGCAATGAATTCTAGAAACACAGAACATAAAGCATTTGGGAAATAACTCCCTGACTTTGAGGAAAGCTGCAAGTCTTGATTTCCATTGGTTGATTGAAGGAACTGGAGTAACACTGCTCAGAGCCCACAAACCTCCTGGAATCATTTAATTGAGACCTGAAATAAAAGGAAAATACAATAATCTTTGGGGTTTTAAGCTAGTATTCAGAATTGCATTGGATCAGTAATATAGTAGATGTAAATCAAAGCGGCTCTTTTTCTGTATAGCAAAGTCTAAATGCAAACAGTGGATGGATCAAAGTATAGTCATATATTTTAATTATATAATAACAAATTTACACAATATCAAGAAAAAAGCAAATGCATGCACACATGCACACCAACACAGAACATCAAGTAAAGAAAAATTCACAATGCAAGGCATCTAGTCTAAGGGCTACCCACTTGTTTTTTATACAGATGATATATTTTAACATGTCACTTTCTTCCTGTGGCTGATATATAGAAATACAACTGTTATTTGTGTGTTGACTTTTATCTTTCTGCTGTGGTATTTTTCTAACTTTCCAAAATGATTGCTTCAAGATTCTTGGTCCCCAGATATTTGTATTCCTCACTTAATTCTTGTTTCTGTTCAAATGCCATCTCCTCAAGTGATATTTCCTTAAAAAGATTTTATTTGAACACATCTGTCATGTCTCTGTCTTATTTTATATCATAGCACTTATTACTTAACAATGTAGTATTGTGATTTTTTGGTATCTCTGACCACCTAAAATATAAGTTCAATAATGGTAGTAACTTTGTTTTGTTCTCCACCATATTCCCCAGAGTCGAGTGTGGGAACATTGTAAAGTTTCAGTGACTATTTGGTGAATGAATAAATCAGTCAGCAATCAGATGGTGGTTTCTGTGGTCAATTGAAAAATAGGTATAGACTGATCTAATAACTTCGGACTCTTTGAAGAGTCAATTCTAAATAGTTTATCGATTAAATAAATGAGATTTTGTCTGAATTATGAGAATAGTTTGTTAAGTCATAGAATAAAAGACAGTGTTATATAGTTTTGATTCTGTACAAAATAAAAAGATGAACAAAATAAATGAATAAAATAAAACACTCATGAAAATGAGGAATTATACACATTACTGTGAAATTATCATTATCATAAAATAATAGATATATCACTAAAATGAGTTTAGGGACTCCTTAGCAAATGAAAGTTTAAAAGTATGCATTGGACTTTAGTGAATATATGTGTCATAATCATATAACTGAAGTGTATGTATTTATAATAAATATGTGCTAGAAATGAAATAAAAGTAGTTATCAAATGCAAAATGTCCAGAAGGAACATAAAGTAATGTTAGAATGTAATGCTCTGTAAAAGTTATGTTCTTAATAACATTTTAGTTCTACTTACAATGATATATCTTGGACAAAAAAAAATAATCAGCTATTTAATTAAACACCAACCATTCATGCATAAAGCATATAAAAGGAACTGAAGGAATTCTAGATGACACTACTCCTTTAGTATTGTGTGAAGAACACATAGGGAAAACCAACCCTAGTTATTATAATTAATCTCTCTGAAATACTTCATTCGCATTAGCATTAGTTTACTATAAGAGTGCAATAGAATAAATGATTAAGTTTGATAGAATAACAGTATAATATATGCTTGAAGTATTCGAGCTTCATTTTAGTTCTAAAAATTATATGTGCACATTTCTGAGACTTCCATAGTGATAGTATTGACACAATTTATGGCTCCTGGCAGCGATTATTATAAAAACCTATCTGTACCAATCGCCATGTTCTTAGTAGCTATTATGACTATCCATCAGATTGCCTTGTTACCTGCTATAGATATCAACTTGTAATCATTTTATAACACTGCAATTTATGCACAATATAAAAAATATTCTTGAACACCTTTGATCTCCCACATAACTAATTCCAACTTTTAATTGAAGGGATCCGATATTAAGTCTCAAATGCCTGCTACATTTTAAACAATTAGAAACCAACTTAGTCATAATGTTCATTAAAAATTAATATGGGACTAATATTTCTACAGCTGTACATAATATCATATAATGACATTCTTATTAAAATTTTTAATATACAATGAAATACTTTTGGTGAATCTTTCAGGTTTCATCAGTTCATTGTTACTGTCAATAAACCACTGTCATTTGTGGTAAATTTAATAATTTACAATGTTCTCCATTCATTTATATTGCTGGGATATGCAGAGCTGAATTTAATTCAAAGTGTCTCTGTATTGCTATTAAAGTGAAATGGATTCAAATCTTATCAGTCCTATATTCATGCCAAACTTTGGTATTCTTTGTGTTATAAAAAATGTTTTGACAATTTTAATTGGTGTGAAATATCATCCTACAGTTTAAACTTTACTTTTATAATTCCCTGATTGTTAATGAAATTGAGCACATTTCCACATGTTTGTTAAGACAAAAATCTCTATGTCCCAAAGAAGGCTATGGGTGTCATAAAACTAGAACAGATTTCTTATTTATAGTTAATGACTAGTGTCTGCCAAAGTGCTTAGAATCCATATTGAATAAAGTAAATTACTTTTATTGAATCAGAAACAAATTCGGATTTCAGATCTACACATGGCAATGATTGAGGGAGTACAGAATTTTCTGCCAATAATCTTAAGAGAAGCAGAGAAAATTTTCCCATAAACTCATGAAAACTCTCCCTTTAAATAGGATTATCTGTCCCTTGTTAAATAAATCAGGCAAGTATTGAAAAATTAAGTCTGATATTCTGACTCAGTCATGTGCAGAGATTATATAATTACTGTGATTAGTATAGGTCTAATAGAGACCACTGTTTATTTGCAGTGTGACAGTATGGGTATTGTCTATTATATCCAGATACATACTACAGTGCTCTAGTTATATGTATATCTATCTATCTATCTATCTATCTATCTATCTATCTATCACTCTGGATATTATATATATAATATATATTATATATATATATAACTAGAGCACTGTGATATGTATCTGGACATATATACACACATATGCGTATATGCACATATGCCTGTGTATGTGTATACATATTTTCATATAAAATTGCATTTGCATTATGTTCTCCTACATATGTTTAAGCATTTGGGATTGTATGCTAATTCATTTAAAATATGTTTCAAAACTGTCAGGAAATAGACTGATTCTTAATTATATTCCAGTGTTTCTATTGCAAAACCAGAAGGAAACATTGACATTTAAGTAAACGGTATGAAATCTGTTTCAATAATAAAGTTGACATATCCATATAGACTTTATAAGAATACTAACCCATTTTTAGTAACATAAATGACAAAGCAACAATGTTGTCCAGCATTACATAAATGTCTAACTAATATGCTTTTCATATCCTAGAATCACTTAAAATTAACAGTTAAAGACTTCTTAATTATTGGAATCTCATTTAATATACTATATAGTCTCTCTCAGGTCTTGAAATATTTTAGTACAATAGTAAGGGAAAATTTGGTTTAAAATCCATCTGATTCTCATTTTCTCATAGCTCTGTTGTTCATGTAATGTGATAAATTGCTACATCTCTTTTAGTCACTTATAACTCACATCAAAATCAAGTTTGAATGAGATGAAATTGCTGTTAAAATAATTGACAATTGAAAATGCATAAATATTAGTATAAGATACCAAAAAAGATCCAGAATCAAATGATTAAAAAAGTCTGAGGAATTAGATCATGTGTTTTTAAAAACTGAGTGAAAAAAATACGGCAGTATTTAGCTTAAAACTTTAATAATCTGTTTTTGATTGTTCTCATGAATCTCATGAAAGCAAAGTCAACTTTTTTAAATGTATAAGAATTGTATTTATGATATTGTTCTCTTAATGAAGGTATAATCATGAATTTGAACCAATAATCAAATTTCAACTTAAGGAACATGCAATTAGATAATGATTTTAGAAATTAAAAAATATCTAAAATGTTAGGAAATATTCATATTAATAGCAAAAAATAAAGAAATGGACATATAGATATATTTTTGGTGAAGTTAATTCTGATTTTCCTGATGGTACAGCTTTACTTTGTCCTTGAACTTAGCACTATCTCTTATGGTAATGCGTTTGTGCTGGCTCTGATTTATGAGTCATTGATGAGAGCTATGCACTGTAACATACAACATCAAGGTAATGTGTTCCTACCCATTTAACCCACACAGGGATTTTGATACATAACTTATGAACTTTAGATTCAAGGGCAGGGAAGGCAGTAAGGTCACACCAGAGTACACAGACTCATTTTCTAATTTCAGTTTCCTCCCAAACACTTCTGCTTTTCCCTGGGAAATATTTATGCGTCATAGTTTTTTCCTCCAGATTCCTTCAGAAATACTTTGTTCTTTCCAATAATCACTAGAATTTCCATCCACGATTCTATTTTTCATTAGTTGCTACTCATTCTGATGTTAATTTTTGAGTGAGCATACATTTTCTCCAACCCTTACTTTCTTTTCCTTTTAAAATATCACCTTTATTGGTCAAAAATGCAATCTGTTATGATTGACACTTTTAGCTTTAGCAAGTACCAAAAGAAAGCCAACATTATGATAACATATAAGGCAAAACTTGCAAATATGATTAAATGAGAATTTACTGATGTACAATATACATTTGCCACTGTTTTACCGAAGTCAGAGAATTACAACTTTTAAACTTAATTTGCCATCATGATTTTTAGGAGGCAGTTTTGTGGAACTGTGCTTATTAATATGAAAGTTCTTATATTTCTCAAGATTCAGCTGAGATGGTAATTTAGTTCTTGTAATGAGATTTTTTAATTTTTTTTTTGGTGACAGACCTTAAGAAAAAGAAATTCCTCTTTGAGTGTTTACTTTCCTTGAAGTAATCAAAAGGTGCTTATCTTTTATTTTATCTTATGACAAGGATACTTCCTGCAAAATAAAGACATTTTACTTTGACAGATGCTTATTTTGAAAGATTGAGTACTCTGATTTCCCAAGTCTGTTTTTATCTACCCAAATATCCTCATCTCGAATTTTAGGGTCCCATTTGATACCAGAAAATCATCACATATAGCTTGTGTCTCCATCAGATTTTGCAACTCAGTGAACCAAATCATACAATACAAACAATTGCATGGAAAGTCATTTTTTTTTTCAGTAGCACTTTTGTTCAGCTAAACACCACTGAATATATACATTTTCTTCTGCCATGATTTCCTAGCCTTCTAATGTTCTCTTTTTAGTAACCTAACAACACTCCGTGTCATTATTCAGGTGAGCATGTATGATGTGATAGCTCCATGTCATACACTTTACTGGGAGCATATCTCTACTCGAAAACAGTCTTTCATGTGCTCTTAAAATACATGAACAGCCCAGTCCAGAAATCTGTCTGCAGGCTCTGTTTCTTGAAGGCATCTATATTTATCATAAAAACCTCCACATAGCATGTATTTATTATAAATCACTCACCCAGTTTTTGACTCAGGGTTGTACAAACCATGAAAAAATAAGAATTAAGGAAAATATTGAACTATATAGGCAGTATTTTTTTCTTTTTATTAAATGCTTTAAGTTTCAGTAGTGTGGCCATCTCCCTCTGCATGCTTTTGTTTGATTTGGTGGATAGTGTTATAGCAAACTCAAGTTCTTTATAGATGGTATGTTTGAACCCATTATGATAGTAGTTTTAAAGTGTATGATTTCCCTACAAAATGATAACAGCTAAAAATCATATTCTTCATCTGACTATACTTTACAATAGGCAAATTATAATTTTGTTTTTGTCCTATATCTGAAGTCCATAAGTCATTTTCTTTCAAAACTCTGTTATTAGTGATTTTTGCATTTTGATTATTTTTTAACTGGCTAAATCACACCCACAAGTATGTTTTTCAAAAACATTCCTCAAGTCTTTAATTCCTACATAATATAGACAATTGAGGGTGTTTTCTTCTGTCTTGACATGTGAATAATTTCTGGAATATTATTCCTTCATCTTTTGTCATCTAATATTACAAAGATTTTGAAGTTAATAAGAAACATTCTATCATACATTATTTTTTCTTTGAATCTGACCTAGTTCTTATGCTTGGTTGTTGCAACTGTATAAATGTTATTTGTTGGGACATTTCGATCTTGATCATTTCTATTTTTCCCTGAATTCATAGGACTTTATATAGATAGATTAAAATTTTTATTTGCATTATCTTTTTCTCTCATGATTTTAATTATTCTTCTGTTTTATTTGCTCTACCTGCTTCTTCAGAAATATCAATAATTCTCAGAGTAGTTCTTTTCTATTCCCCCTTTCCATCCATCATATTTGTGGCAGACATAATACACTGACTGTAACCTTGGAGATTTTACTGAGTCTACATACTTCAGTGCTTCAGCGTCCATTAGGAAGTCAATGTTTGTTCCTCAATTTTAGAGACCACCCGAGCCCCTGAAGCCATTCAACCGGAGCACAGAGAACTAATGTAAAGCAGAGTTTACACCTCTACCTCTTTTCCTACTACACTTGTTCCCCTAGCAGCCGTGAACCAAAGGCCACACAATCATCACAAGAAATCCCACCTCCTTTTCTTGGAAATCATAAGGTTTAATATCACCAAATACAGATAATCCTCATGCCCAAAGAGACAATAGTGAGATCCTGGTATAGATGTTGCTTACTCTTCTCACAGAGACTTTGTCTGACCTGTTTTCTCTTACCTAAACACCAGGCACTCAATGCCAACCCTGCACTGTGTACCTTGCGTTTGTGGAGAAGTCTTGAGTTTTAGATATCCAAATCCTTATTTTTCAAGCAGACCTAACTTCTCAATACTTAAATATTTTCATAATGAAGCAAATTTAGTCTGCTAATAAGAGACCTTAGGAAAAGAATTGCTGATGATGCACATTTCGTTCTAAAACAAAGTAATATGGTAAAAGGATAAGTCTACTTTGACTCTAGTCCTAGAGAACTAGTTTAAAAACATGGGCCAGGACTGTCGTGGGGCATCTCATTGCCCTTGGATACCTTTGGCTAGATAAGGAGGACTATGTGATATATCCAGCATTTCTTGTGATACTTATTATATATTGGCATTCAGATCGATATTCTGTGAGTAAATGGCTCATGATACCTGGAACTTTGATGACATCATCAGACTAAGAACATAGTTTTGCAGATTGTAGCAAGACCTAGTTCAAAAAAAAAAAAAAAAAAGCAGCTGGGTGTGGTGGCGGGCACCTGTAATCCTAGCTACTTGGGAAGCTGAGGCTGAGGATTGCTTGAGTCTGTGGTACGCCGGGCAATGAGAGCCGGAAGCCACGGGCAAAAATAGCGAGACCTACTCTCAAACAACAACAGCAAAAAGAACATAGTTTTGCAAATTGGATTGGGGAATAGATGGCCCTGATTTTTAAATATGTTACGAGGTTTAGAAATTATTTTTCTTCACATAATTCCACATGGAGGTTGACCAATGTACCCTTAGAATGGCACAACTTTGCATCAGGCCATTCCATAGAAAGAATTCTAGGGACATTGGAATTTAGTCTTTAAATACCCAGTTCCTACCTTACAGAACATGTTTGGACCATGAGTAGCGCATGGGAACTCTTTGTGGTCTATACTATCAATTATTCAATCACTGCGTTAGCATCAAAGCTCTCTGAATTTTCTCAAACAGCAAGATGTGAAAAAAACAAGTTAAAGACAAGAAAATGAACTCAAGTTTTCCAATTCAGGACTTTTCCTCTAATGGCTTCGCTGGTTCTTCTGAGCTTTCCATATGCATGGAACAAGTTCCAAGAATGAATAGCAGTCAATGTAACCTTACTATTCCACCAAACTACAAATGCCCCCAGTTAATCAAATTGGGAGAAAATAACACATGGGAAATAATCAGTTAATTATTTTCCTCCCCCTAAAATCTCCATTCTTTTATAAAACCCTTTTATAAAACGTTCTCAAAATCCATAGTAAAGCAGTAAGACTGGAGTGTGAATTAATTAATATGAATGTTCAACTTTCATAACAAAGTTAGTAAAATATAGTTCTTAAACCAAACCTTTGCCTAATGAGCTTGCACTGAGCTACTAGAACTAATCTAAAATTTCAATTGACCATTATCACACTTACAGCACTCATTCTTCTTTCCCAGTGTGCCTGGAATGTCAGCGCTCTTATTTGCAATGTTATGAAGATTGATGGAATAATACGTATGTAATACCCTGAGTTCCAAGGGACAAATTTAAGCAGAAAGTAGTAGTATTACTTGTTATATTGCTACTCATTTTTGCCTTATTTTAGAATGAGATGGATGGCATGAAGCTAATAGACAGAAAGTAAAATTAAGTAGGAGCTGACTCATTAATGTTCTCGGGTAATTTTTTTGGCTCTCCTAAATCCTTTCTACTTTGATGTTCTCTGATGTTCAAAGCACCCCTTACTTGTAGGGGATTTTTTTCTTCCTTTCAGAGGGAAAAAAAAATAATCTTAAATACTAAGAAACCAACTATACCCCTAATTTCATTGAGAATTTTAGATTCTAGATAAGTTTTTCTCTTCATTTCCTGTTTTCTGGCATGTATCAACTTTCCTTGTTATTCTTCACCACCCTCTAGTGTCCAAGATATCTCAGTCATCTTAATTAATTATGTAAGATATCTCTCTGTCTCTCTCTGTCTGTCTCTCTGTCTCTCTGTCTCTCTCTCTCCCCTCACACACTTTAATTGTATAGAAGTAATGTCTTTCTTCCTGTAGAACTCTCTGCCTATCCCAGTCTTGTTGACCATTACACTTTTGCTTTGCTATGTTAACTCTAAACATGTCTTCAGATGCCAATTCAACTGCTGCCTTCTCAAGAAAAGTTCTCCTGCTTTCTGGATTTTACCATTTCAATTCACTACATTATCTTGTGGATTATTTCTTCTTCACAGAATAAAATCACTTAATATTATCTTTGTGAGCCTAAGGTGCATCATGAAAAGAACTGGTTATTTTTAAATAATTTCTATTCAATCAACTAGCTTACAAGTTTTACTATTTTATGCAGATATGTTTTATTTCAGAAGTGGGACTGATGGGTCACAAGCTAAGTGGACATTCAAGTTCTAAATATCACCCTTCTCCTTGTTCTTATTTGACAAGGCA